>LUCM01011396.1:175232-191502 GCA_008360955.1 Fasciolopsis buskii
ACTGAACCACAGGGCAAAGAACCTCTAGCCTAACTTCTTAGTTACTCACAAAATTCTCCCACCATATTCCAACAGTACTACAAACACAATGGTGTTCAAACACAAGAAGTATTCGCATATCTTCTGCTCTCAATGGCTGTGTATCGGAGCCGTGCAGCAGGACTGCCCTCGATGCTGCCGCTTATACCCGACCTCTGATCGATAATCGGGTATAACGCCAACCCCACAAACGCCTCAAATCCGTGAATGCCAATCGAACCTTCGGCATGCGCAAAGATACCTCCTCCGATATACGGCCACCAGGTGAGATACAGTTGCCCAAACAACTAAACTTATCCACCCCGCCCAGTTGTTTCTATCCAAGAAAAACGTTCAACTTCGAGCCAATCCAATCCTGAAACAGCATTTTACACTCTCAATGTGTAAAACGCATCACAAGTACACCCACACTATTGTTTAGATGATCGAGAAAAACCTGGAACTTATTTAGGTCTTCAATCGGCAACACAAACAGTGAGCCATCGAATTCCTTAATCACCTCGATTACGCCCAGTTTCCGTGGACTAGTATTCCTACTCAGTCGGTTGTGACCAGTGCCGAAAGCTACAGCCTTTCCCAGTTCCCTACATTTCCCTATCTATCACTGATCGCTGTCAATTCCCAGGCCCCTGGTCAGTTGACGTCTCAAAGATCTACGCGTCTCAATGCATGTAGTATATGGAAGACGGACCTGCGGTCATTCAACAAAGACCTTAAAGTTGAGGAAATCCATGCTCTTCGAGATCGGCATGACCTGAAGTCCTGCGTAGAAGTTGCAGCTGAGTCCAAGGCTCCTTTGTTCATCCTCATGTACACTTGCCACCCATGCAAGCACACGACAATCAGTCCGTTTGAATCAAAAGAACTGAGTGTAACTCAGAGACTTGGCAACATTTGGTTGTACGTTTATTTTGACCGTTTTATTTACGCCCATCAACCGTGTCCAATGTTCGTTGGGAAACGAAGTTAGCCACTCCAAACAACCACCCAGAAGGGCATCCAGAGACTAAGCGGAAATTCATTCGTAGTGGATTAACGATAGGACTGACAACAGTATTCATCTTTCTTCTAAAATAATTTTATTATGTAATAAGATAGAAATAAAGTAATAGCCGAAAATCTAATAACAGGGTGTTTCATCCAGTCAATGTTGTTGGACACAAAACTAATGTAGTAAAGATTGGAAGATTTTGAGGAAAGTCCATTAGTGTGTCCTTGTAACAGCCGCTAAGAGTCAAGCTGTAAACTTTATTCCCAACGAAGTAAAGACATGCGCGTTTAAACTCCACTTAGCACGAATTTAAGAATGTAAACTTCTATTCTGTGAATGCCTGTTCCAATTTGCATGGGTCTGGAAATCTTGATATTCATCTTGTTTTAAGCTTCGAAGTGAGAATACATTGAGGATGTCGTATTTGGGAGTAAAGACCCGGTGACTTGAGTATTTTCCTGTGTATTGAAGTTCGTGTAACACATTTGAAATATTTAGTACAGACGAAAGACTGACCTGATCGAAAGCCACGTCACAAACTATCGTCACGTGCTTCTGCCCTACTTGTGAAAAATGAAGTAAAGTGGGCTGAGTTCCACACCGTTCTCAATATAGGTTGGTGCTATGCAGTTTCCCAGCAGAGTCGGAAACAGTATTAACCGATAACAGACAGTATAGTTTAGATTAACCTTTTCCATCTGACAACGAAATGCAATATTCGAAGAACAAAATCTCTGAAACTACGAATGTCATTGTCTTCAATCATCTCGCTTAACCTCTTTTACTTATTCCTCATGCCTGACAACTCAGGGGACCTCAATGTTGGCAAGATAATGTCAAAGGGGGAGACAGCTTTAATCTGTTCACATTTTTCCGAAGAATATTCGCACTCTCCAACAACAACTTACCTCTTTCAGTAGTTTTGATGAGTCCTGAAGTCCGTAACCGTTAAGCATCAGTAAATAGCCCAGAGTTTCTTTGATGTACACTTCAGAACTGTCGACCAGTAAACCGCCGGTTACTTTTCGCATTTCTGGTGAATAGCCTAGAATGTCCAAGAACTGGTTTGCGATTTCCGGAGAAGTTTTTTCAGCCAAACTACGTATTTTCGAATAGGTAATGAATTAAAAAGCAATGGGAAAGAGTGGCGTATAGGGTAGGAAGATAGGGACCGCCGGACGCTGAACAGATTTCACAAAGCATTACTACTATTCATTCCAATTTGACAATGTTCGACAGGAATACGAGATATGTAGTGTGAAGTCTAAGTCGCAGTTAGGTGACCAACAAATTGTGTTATTAATATCAGTCATCTTAAGCACTCCAAAACTATAGTTAGGAGAGGAGCATCGACGTACCAGAGGTATGGCTCAAAATGGTGGTAAACCCAAAGCAGCGATATATCTAAATATATAGGAAGCTAGAGGATGATGTCGCTTCTTGTAACTCAGGTTCAACAGGATGGTATTGGTTTGTTTGCTGGGCTGGGAAATTTGATTCCAAACGTTTCATCACCAGCTGAGGTGACATTGTCAGTGTCATGATACTGTGGCTCGCCTCAAGTGGGAATAGCCGTCCCGGTAACACACCGATTCACTTACGGTCAACAACGAGACCCTGTTTGGATCGAAACGTCACAATAAACATTTAACAACGGGGCGTAGGTCTCCAAATATTTTCTTCTTTATGTAACTTGAGATCAAGATAACTGCACATGCGACCCTTTATTTCTGTATATATATATATATATATATATATATATATATATATATATATATATATATATATATATATATATATATATCTGCTAAACCATCAGCGTAAATCAAGTAGCATCGGAAAAATGGTGAGAGAAGAAAGCGATGCTAGATCTTTCCACGGCATCATCGATTGCCTAGGGTCCTTTCCTTCGCAAGAAACTATTTGGCTACTCAGACCGAATCGGGGAGTCTAAAGGGGTACTAATCAAAGCCTGGATTAGAAGACCTTAGTATGGATAACTAGGGTGAGTGCAAAACTTTGGGCGGAGATGATCGGTATTTTACGTCATGTTCTCCTAGATACTTTCGGAGCAGGATCACAATGCTCCCAAGGTTTCCAGTAAACCAGTGACCAGAATTTAGGCTCTTAAGCCAAAGAATACTATCTCACGAATAGCGAACAGGGACTATGGTTCCATTTACTAGGTAGGCCCACTGGCATGAAGGAATCCCACTGGAGATTTCATGTGGCATTTAATAGACAAAACAACTGTCAGGATAGAATTCACCGGTCCAGTTCCAAACATGAAGAACTGTTTGAAGAAAAAATATGAAGCTGTTGGAGAATTACTAACTCCAGAATTTAAAAGCACTTCATAGTCGCTGGTAATAAGCAAAATATCCAGAAGGGTACTACCCTTATTAAAGGTCATCGGTGGTGAATAACCGATTTGGTGTGCCTGTCTGGAAACCGGGGCTTTCACCTGGAAGACGGATGTTACCACTCCCGTCATGGGTTTTCAGAAAAACGTAGATTAATTTTGTTCACATGACCACAATAAATAACGTACACATTACATGTCAATATAACAGAGCAATTATTATCGTTAGTGGCTCAAATGTCAGTTATCATAATTATCTTAAGGATAAACAAGGACCTGGGTAACATGAGGACAAAACCACACTGAGGCAAATTTGGCGCAAATTTTGCCATAGACAGTAGCGCTCCGACGAGCCCACTTGACCTCTGTGTATTACTTTTTATGTTATCTGAATAATTAATCGCCCATTTCGTTTCAGGAGGACGCTACTATTACCATAGACTTAGGACACCAGTGTCAGGCTACTTGTTGCGAAAACACAACACATGGATAAACTGAGTCCTTCAGGAGCCCAATGATGGTTTCATGGTGAAACCCGATTATCAGGAATGTTCACTTGGCATTTTTGTTGTTGTTAGATCACATTAAACTAAACTGGGCATTATTAGGATGGTGGGCGGATTACATCCAAGAATCCCTTGGCCCACCCCCCGTCCCAATACAAACCCTGAACAACAAAACAATTAACATCACAAATCCCTTCTCCACCCATATTTGTATATGACTAATCCAATCCTTCCTATAGTGCAAATATTTTGTCAAGACATATATATAGTGATGTAACGGCATGAGTACGAATCCAAGGTGTGTTTTGATTTGTTGGTCTTGCGTCCCACTGATAAAACTTACTGTGTGGACAGCTGGTCACAGTCACCCGGAAGCATATGATATTATTCTTTATTTCTTCTTATAACTTGTTTCCCACGTTTGATTATGCTTCAGTCACCATAAATCACACCTATAATACGTTGACGTGTATGTTTACCGAAGATATTAGTGCATTTACCCAAATTCCAGTCCACTTTAACGTAGCGGAGTGGACAATAGAACGAAATACTTTGTCTGCCGTTGTACAATAACTTCTCTACAGTTGCTAAGAGCGTTAATCATGAAAAAAATTATCTCTAATCCTGACACCCATCCAATTTTATCCAGGAGTACTTTGATTATGAGCGAATTACCGTTTGCTAAGCCCTGGCCGGTTATGATTTACATTTTGCGATGATTCATTGCAATTTTGTTTAGTTGACTAACTTTTTATCCACCGCAGTTATAATGATGTTGTCTAGGATTTGCATTGGGACGGAGGGTGGGACAGGGGAGGTGAAGCGCAACCACAAATTGTGTCTGAGAACAAAGTGGAGGATTGTGAAGACGGATCGTGACAGCTTCCGCAGTGCTGAAGAGGCGATACTTTGCCAACCTAGATTGTTGGCCTCTGACCTTAAACAAAATCCCGCCGCGTAGTGTCATTATGGCTGAAAGGCAAAGTGCCTGATTCTGCAGCCTCGTTTTGCTTCTATTCGTTCACATGTCCCTGTGGGACAACGTACATCGGCCGCACGACCTGGCGCTTGTCTGAACGCATCCGTGAGCACCAACCTGCAGGGTTGGTGCTCTGCAGGGTTGGGCACTGGAACAATTAAGTCGTTTCACATCTAGCACAGACTAGCCACACTATGAATGTGACGCAAGCGTTCCGGATCCTGTATAAGGTCAGAGGTCAACAATCTAGGTTGGCAAAGTATCGCCTCTTCAGCACTGCGGAAGCTGTCGCGATCCGTCTTCACAATCCTCCACTGTGCTCTCAAAAATGATTTGTGGCTGCACTTCAACTCCGTTGGCCCACCCTCCGTCCCAGTGCAAACCCTAGACCACAAAACGTTCTTGTGTATTCAGGTTATGCATGTAGTACCACAAATCGCCTCCACATCCATATTTTTATCTGACTAAACCAGTCCTTCCCAAAGTGAATTTTTCCAAACATATAACAATGTAATGGCATGAGTAAGAAAACAAGCTTGTTCGCCAAATAGTGTTTTATCAATATGTTCGGTGGGAATTTTCAAGGAATTATAATGATGTCTTTAATTCGAGTCACGGTGACAAATTCGGATTTTATAAAGCGTATGCTAACCGGGTGGAACTGATTGATCGCATACAGCGTGATGATCGTGGTGGGACTGAACAAATTACACACGGTGGGAAAACTCACCTCAGTCATTAAAGGCAATTGGCTGGTAGTGAAACCTATTGTTGTAGACAGGTGAAATGCTAGCCTTTCGGTGGATTTGCAGCGGTCCAACCGCGCAATACTTAAACTTTCTCAAATTCTATCAGTGTCGTTCGGCAGTGAGGGCAAATGTTAGGATTTAATGACAGGATAAATAAAATAAAATCTCTCGTAGTTTTCGTTCCTTTCCATTAGGTCATTGCTGCCAAAATCTGAAAAGAAACACGTTCTCCGATACCAATTTCTGCATCGATAGAGTCTCTGGCGAAGCACAACTGAGGAGAATCAAACACCGGCTCAAACTTAGCAAACAATCACGGTAGGAAAAACTCCACAAAGAATAAAAGTTTAGGGATTTTTGTAAACGTAACTGACCATGACAATCAGCTTGCCGCATAGGGTAAAAATCAATGCTGCAAGTTTATTGCCGTAAAGCCACAATTTATACGGACAATCGAGTGATTAATACAAAAGAATGCTGACCCTGACGTGACATTAGTTCCAGATGTCAACTTTGTCCCCAATTTCGATTACACATGTGCAGGTCCCGTATAACTCACGGTTTGTCACCCAGTGCTGATCACGTTTATCAAAGATTGAGCACATTTCATTGAAATCAGTACAATAGGCACCTAGAAATCTAAATCCCCGTAAAATAAGTACAACGTTGAGTTGACTACTTCAGTATTCTTGTTAGGTCATGAACAGACTCCCTAGACTAATGAATCTCAAAGAGAAAACCACGCAAAGGAATACGCACGCCTCGGCATTAAAGTTCTGTCTCCCCAACATCTAAGTTCATATGATATTTGTTTCGAGAATGTGGCTTCTGATCTCAGTCAGTTCAAAGATTGCGACTGCATGTTGCTGTCATTACGGTATTTTCCGCTAATTCCCCAAACGCTTCAAGAAAAATTTCGGTCAGATACCTAAATTTATCCTATCACGTACCCGTTATAAGTCCGATGCACGAGTCTCAAGGGTGGATCGATCCACTGCTTCAATTAAAAGAAAATGCTCACCAAGTACAGGGGCAGTAGAAAGCAACCGGCTTCTTAAGTTTTAAGAAAAATGGCCGATTTGACTGAAAAGAAAGGACGAATTACCCAATCCTGGATAGAAATAGTTTGTCATGATAAAGTTTGGTGTTCAACTGAATCGCTTTTAATCAGTGGATACACTGCTTGAACAGTCCTCTGTCCATCCGGGTTTTGATGAATAATATTAAATACCAACGACGTTTGCTTTTTTAATCGAGGCGTCAGAGATCTGCCTATCGATAACTCTACTGCACTTTCACGAGTGAGATGCGTACAGTATACGGGAATTTAATTGCAACGACAACAACCATCACATTATTCTTCAAATGATCGACAAGCCAGTGAAAAACTGCACATCTCGTTCTTGAAAATTAAATTTTATGGACAGATAATTGCCCAATCCTTCGTCTAACAATACAAAATACCCAGAGTTCTATACTGCTATTTCGCGAATGCAAAACACTGTAGAACACGCAACTAAGTTCCAAGTAACGCCAATCTCGTTTTAGTATAGCCTTGGTAAAATTCATTACTTTTTTAACAAATGTGGCCTGCGTTTACTCTTAAAAAACCCATTGTCATTACTGCTTTAAAATATAGTTTATCAACATCCTTATCTCCAGTGTTTTCAGCCGATCGTTTTGACTCAAGTTTAAGACTGCCTCGGTTAATCAAGCGAGGTCTATCAAATGGTCCCTGGCCGGTCAATCCGACTGGTTCGCTTTAGTTGTAATGATTAAATAACTTATGTAAGTATGCCTAGGTTGAGGCTCATTTCCTGATCGGCCTGTGCAACGGGCTCACTGTCTCTCCTTCGGTCTTCAGTCCGAGCGACACCTTTGCTCACCTCTGAGCTCGTTAATAAATCTGATCGCTATTTCTTTGTTCCACAATTAGGAAGAGTAGTTGGTTCCTCTCCCGGATTTTCGGCTTGCAAAGGATCGGGTCTCTAGCCTGTGCGACATTCGCCGAAGTGCAGCCAGGTTTATGTGGCAGTCCAGCTTGACATACATGACGCCTCATTACGCGAACCACAGGACCGAAACAAAGCAGCTTTACATTTGTGGCACCTGGTCTCTGCGCCACCTTACAGTTACGATACGCTTTTTGTAAAGTTGCAGCAACATTTAAATTTACGAGGGCAAAGAGATGTTTCCAATACATTACTAACGAGGTTAGGTGGGCAGTGAAGTCACAGATGATCATCAGTGAATACAATTGATACTGGGTGGAGATTAACCATAAAGTAAGCGTGAGAAGCTTTTCGTCCGTCTGGTTAAGGTCCAAAATCGTTCGCCAGATCCACAAAATGTCACATTATATCCATGAAGTAACCCAAATTTACTTTCAATATCCCTACTTATGTTATAGCTAAGTTGCCTACTGCGGTCCTAACTAACAAATATCTACAATAACGTTTAATCCTTATCAGTGAATAAAACAAGGTAAGTGTGGACAGTAAAGGATGAAGAAAGTAATTCGTCATCCAGCAAAGACAAAGAATGCGGAAAGTATTAGCATCATAAGACATCGAAAATTAGGGTCACGTGTTAGAACTGTAACCATAAGAGTTCCCACGTACGAGTGAATGGAGATATTTTAATCGAAGGGTTGGAGAAAAAACAAAAAAATAGAACGGTTTGCATGGTGCTGGAATGCGCTAGTAGCCACCTTAGAGACAAAATAACATCATAAACAAATTTTCCTTGCCGAATATCAATACTCCATACTTTACTGATTAGTATCTTTATCATTCATCTTTTACTGATTTTATTGATGAAATAACAACACACATCAATTTTCAAGTAAGACGCGGCCAATAGAGGGATGCCAAGCGGGAAGTTGACCGGCGGTAGGAGGATTCAAACCTACGGCCTTTGCGTCCAAACCCACCACCTACACCGGTGGACCACCACCGGACGCGCAGTCTGGTGAAATAAAATCAAACCTATTTGGCTGTGCAATAAATGAAATTATCCGAACTAAAGATGCATCCACATTAATTTTGATGTTGTTTGTTCTTATGTTCTGTGTCTGATTTGCTATTAGGATTAAAAAATATTTACCTCCACGGGAAAAACTAGTTGTTCACGTGTCAGACATGCAGTTCAGATGCACAATTCACAAAAGAATAAACTGTTCAGGATCCAGCCTACAATAAATGCAACAGCGCACGATTGTTGCATTTCACCGTGGGGATACTTCTGGCTATGTCATCCACAAGCTTTCACCCCCACTTGATGATTTATTGATTGGCCTGTTTGGTGGTCTGGTTCTGGATCATTTATTTGACCCCGTACAAATTTGCGTGCTACCACTAAATATAAAGACGAGCCGGTAAAAGCTTGCAGAGTCCTTTTATGAGTACAGTAACGACATTAGGCTATGACGACCATACCAGGTGACTTTATTTTTCTGACAGCGTATGCAATCCCCAGTATAGGTGAGTTGCATATCGGATGAAATATATTTGGGCATACAGAAGGCTCCATTGGCGTCCACCAATGTGAGGCACTTGTGACGTCAGTCTGACACTCAATTACTGATCAAAGGTTGAGTTCACACGGTCACCGTAGAGTCGGCTCTGCCATGGGGCACAGAAACATGGACGTTGACAGCAGATGTGTGAAGACTTTCGGTGTTTGAAAACCGCATCCTTCATAGTACTGGTAAAATATAACGGGAGAATCGTCTTAGTAATTCTGAATCTAGGCACGAAGTAATGAGCTCTAGGTCATGTGTGACTGCCGTGTTGGGATCCAAGATCACCGAGTCAGTGGCGTTCTTGCATTCAAAATCGTTCTCCTTTGATACGGTTTCTCAACTTATTAGTTAGCTTGTAGCTGCTCTCACATTATTTATCGTTTTCTGTTTCTTCTTTGAGTGTATGATGTTGTGAGATACCAATAAAAATATTGGTGTAAACTCAATGGTTGTATAAACTGAACTGGATTACATTGTCAAATTATCCAGGCAATGTTCTATTTCACATACTGCATGCTTTACCTATTTTAGCGCCGACAGCCTCAACTACCCTTATTTGGTTCATTCTAAAACATCGAATAAAGGACTAAGTGTTTGCAATGAGCGACTACTAAAGTCGCATATTTATAACGCAAAACATTTTAGGGTTGAAATCTATATCGCTTAGACTGTGGACGAATGATAAGAGAACACGGTTCCAAAGGATATACTGAACCCGAAGAAAGTAACGTTTTCAAGAGTTTTCAAGATGTGGTCACTCACTTCACGGTCTGTCATGTCTAAGTCACAAGGCGCAGCGGAGGTAAAATATTGTGGGTGAATTGTAGTATTTATAAAATGGTCGGTCCAAAATACAAAATAGAATGGGAGCGACTTCACAGCTCCGAAAACCCAGTTAACGATTGTTAGAAAATTTCCAGTAGAAATATCGAGGTTTGGGTTTAATCAGAAAGCGAATTCGAACCAGAATACAAGAATGCTACGGTTCGTGGTGTTCATTCTCTCGCTACGCCTACGCTGTGCTGGCCCAAGCAACAGTGTTCATGAGTGCGTGATCGGTGAAAAATTAATGTGTACTGAAATGGAATGTCGTTAAACCGAGACAGTATCCTTATTTATAGTGTTCGCTGATTCCCTCCACAGAGATGTGTGGAGATTCCTCTCGATCAACGATGCGAAAAATGAGAAAAGAAATTTAAATTTATGATCACTTCTGTAGATCGTGCACTAATTTTTACGCGACCAACATCACGTTCACTTTGGATATCTGAATTTTTGACACAACTGGCCGAATCACGACTTACGAGAAGTGCGTAAGCGCAAATCATTGGCAGTGTAGATTTTCAGTTTCAAATTAATACAAATCCCAAATTCACTGTGTGAAAAAGTTGCGGTTTTTTCACTACACTTCAATAGCAGTTGAGACAGAGACATGACGTAAGTATGCCGTAAATTCTGTTTCAGTGTTAGAATAAGTGGTACAGAACTAGCCGTATCGCTTGGATTAACCGATGTAAGCTATAACGTCACCATCTACTTCATCCGGAACTTGCACCTTTTCTGACAATAGCGCAGTCATTGTCGACTGAACTGTAACTTGACTGATACGAAAATTCAATGAAATCATTAAGGGCATAAACACTGGTTTCAGAGACAGATCCGGGTGACTCCGAAACTGGGTTTTATCATATGATAGCTCTGATATGTATTGACGTCAGTAGATAAGATTAAAACCATGATTGTTCACAATTTGACTTTAATGGACAGCATCAAATGTTCCGCACATTTTCGGATGAACGGCATCGTTACAGATGAAAAGTACCTCCAACAAAAATTGACTAGATTATGACGCATACCTTCAGTTTACACAGTTCTGTTGATTTAAAATGTTTCTTCTATTTTTTCTAATTGTAAGGGAAAGGTTTAGAGAACTTTACATGTGACTTGGCCGAAAGCCCTGATAAATAAAATTAACCAAAAAGCTTCAGCAGATCAGAACTAATTAAGCTTCCCGATTAGAATGGAACAGGTCGGTGTGGAGGACATGCATAACTGAACTGACACTTGGTGGTCAACTGGCCATCACGGTGAAATTTCCCAATTGTACATTTCCTTCTTATCTTTTCATCCATTCACTTCTACGACTGATCGGTGCGTTGAGATTTTGTCTAGGACCACCCACCCGTGCTTTAGTACCAAGTGTACTCCATCTAGTGCACTACAATGCCAGGTTAGAGAGTGCAGGAAAGGCTTTGGGTCTGAACATTCTCTGTGATAAATTAATTCGCATGCGAATTTAGTCGACTATTTCTGAGGCTTACGAAGTGATCACGAAAACAAGATGGTCCTTTAAGGATTCAGAATGTCAAAATTTAATGCATTTAATTTTAGAAACAGTGATTCAGACAAATTTGAAAGTTATTTATTGCCGCCAATGACGTCGAGTGATCCATTAGAGATCACATACCCAAACAGAAACTTATCACTATTAACTGTCCAGATGTTAGTTTGCTTAAGATAAATTCCTCAACATGGTTGGCGGCGGGTGTCGCAGATATCGAGTACGCTACTTGCCCTGAACGCCCCTAAACGATAAGAAATGCCCGTGCGTCTAGTGTGGCCTCAGTTGAGGAAGTCTAAAGCATTGTTTTCCCGTGGCGGAGGTCTCCATTTAAGTGCAAGAACAAAGACGAACGCCATCCAAAGGGTTGACCAATCTTTGATAATCAATCTTGGGGAGAAGGCTAAACCCTGACTGCAAACCAAACGCATTAAGTGTACAAATACCAATGAGTATAAGACGAAAGACGCATTTTGATGTAGCACTATAAACCCTAACCAAAGACGTATGATGCATCCAACACGCTTGAATTCAAGACTCCAATTGTGTCATCCGACTGACATTCCCACGCATTTCTTCGATGAAGTACGCCGACGATACTGCAGCGGGCAGCGTTTTCCCACAGTGCATGTTTCTCCGCGCGACGTCAAAGTAAAACGGAAAACCTGTGACGCTGATGATTTGCACCTAAGCTCATCGACTAAGTCACGTGTCTCCGTTTCTCGACTGTCTGGGATGGCCTTCGGTTAGAATTTCAAATATCCAGGATACGCAGATCTCAGGGGCGCGCCCTAGAAAGCCTCACTTTTAGAGCATCGACCGTGCGTGTGTGGCCGCTCGGATCAATTAAACTAATTACGAAAAGAAGGGGTTCAAATTTTTTCTGCAGAAACAATCAGTGGCGATGCGGGGAGGGTCAAATGTCTGTGATGTATCGGTAGCTGTTCTCGGGGGCTTGGCAGTAACAGGTACAGAAACGGGTGATTCCGTAAGAGAATTTCCAGTGCCATTGTCCGGATCGAGAAATGCTACTTTCCACTATTCACTACTCTATCAATGATAAAAGTAGTTTTCGCGACTGGAAATAAAGTGGAATGGGTCCACATATATGCGGGATGTAGCAGGGGTTTCGCAGACTCCAAAAGAATGAAAACATGTGGGCATGTAGCTAGATTGCAGCTGACTAACAAGTGTGTACGGGTCGATGAAATTTGCACTGTCACTGAAACTGACCAGGTTGATCCAAGGAAGTGCCAAGTACCATTTACCAACTGAACATAAATCGAATTCTTCCTTCGGAGCAGTAGGGACGCAAAAAGTGGTCCACAAAAGGATCATCTGTCTATTTAATTGCATGGGAGTTGCAGCTGAGAAAATTTTTTAATTGCCAATACAATCTCTATCAATCCATTAGATGGAGGAGGGTGTACGGTGTCCCAGATACAGTTAAACCCAATTAGGGTAGTAAAGTCAGTGAACAATTCAAATTGAAATTGTGCGCTTCTGTCGGTGGTGACCACAGGAGGGAAATCAAACGTAGAAATTCAGTGACATGGAAAAGTTTTGGGAACTGTTTCACTCGATGTGTCAGTAATGGGAATAGCCGTTGGCCAACTAGTGAAACGGTCAACACATCTTGGCAGCCATCGACTGGTGGCAAGGGACAAACGATGCCCAGGTGAACGCGAGAAAAACATCCGTTGTCAATTGGGATTTGGGAAGGAGGAGTTTGCACATACTGGTGGGTCTTGCTTTGTTGACACGGAATTCAGGTAGTTGCCCGAAAGCAAACGTTGTAGATAAGCTTGATAGAGGAACGCAATGCAGAATGAGCAATGGAGTGCAAATATGTAAATACCGTGTGGCGCATCGAACGAGGAACAAACGGCTAGTGTTTTCCCGGGGAAATGCCAAAAGCAATGGAACCGCCTGCTTCAGGAAGCGGCAGATCTTTCAGCGTCAGGGCGAAAGATGACAACCGGTGGTAAATTAGCAACTTATCATCTTTCTGTGGTTTCGCAATGCACACCCAGCCCAAGGTTAGCATAAACGTCTAGTGGAAACCTGGACGAGCTAACTTTTAGTTCAATTTTCAAATATCCAGAGTGCGTACGCCTCAATGCACGCCCTACTATCCCGTCTTACTCAGCACAGGGAATTCAAAACGCGAGCCAGGTATCCCGATACAATATTAGTTTGAAAACGAGGATCCAGAATGGTTGTCCGTGATAACCGTAACGTTAACAACGTACTTTGTATGTCGAATACGCTATTATTGAGCAATAAAAAGTCATGCATGCCCGTTGCCCTTTCAAAGTGCAAGGTACGTCCCCGAGATTGGCAGAATCCTCTAAATGCACCAGCCGTTTGTGGTGATCTGTTGAAAGCAGGCAACGTTTTTAAGCACCTTCAGAGGTTGATTAAAATCGACGGAGAGGTGTTGTAGAAGAGACTATATCAAGAATAGCGACAACCCGAGCAACTTTCGTGAATCCGTGGCACTAGTGGCATACTCACAAAATCCCGCTTTCCCTCACAGCAAGGGCATATAATGCAACAGCTCGTAGTATTATTCTTTATGGTGGCGAGAGGGCTTGTCCGCGTTAATGATGCTCGGGAAATTTACGTATTTGACAACACACGTCTCCGAAGCATGTCTCGAGTCTGATAAAAACATCGAATGTGCAATGACGAGGTGCGTGGTCGTGTGTTGGGTGCAAACAATCGTCCTCTGACTGAAATTACTGCTCTACATCGTTTTCGATGGCTTGGACACGTATTGCATATGTTTAGCCATTACCAACCTTTTATATTCTTTTGTATGTGCTTGGTAAGGCTGGAAGAAGCTACGCGGCGATCGTGCCATGATTCTGCTTGGTATATAATAAAGTTAGCTTCGGTTTTCCCGTCGGCTGACGATTTATATGTGAGGAACCCAAGAGATAAGAACTGTCGTTGGTTGGAGACGCTAAGAGCCGTGACTCACAATCGAAACCGGTGGAACAAATCCGCATGGCTTGTCTGTGCCACGGAAGAAAGCATCCCAAAAAACGAAAAAATGTCTAGCGGGAGGAGTAAAAAACAGAACTTGTTTTCATGCCGTTCGTAGTTTTCCCCTGTTGCACCCGTTCTCTGCATAACTTTATTTAAATGTTGCTGTGTTGGCATCATGCCTGTTTTCAAGTCGGTATATGCATGCATGTGTATCACAACTGACTATTCCGGGGTATATATATATATTATATATTATATATATTATATATATTTTATATATATAAGCACTTAAGTGTACCGCACAAGTCGAAATTCAGACTGTGTCATCGCAATCATTGCGAAGGGCGAAATCAGTAAGCAAGACAGAGAAAAGGAAAACGAACATCCTGTATATGCAAGCTCCTTAGCTTTCTACACTCACAACACCGGTCTATCATGTGGATCCATGGTCCTTTAGTGGGATGGATACTACCAAGTTGCCTAAACCGAAGCTGACGGCTGACCTATGGGCCTTTACCCTGAGCCTTTGGCTAAGCAGTCTAGCCTACAAGGCAGCACCTTTCGTTGATTTCTTTACATTAGAGGCGGAAAGGTTGATGTTTCGTGTTTAGGCATTTGACGTGGTTGTCATAGCATTATCAAAACTGACTGTTGCAGTTCCTCCAACAGAAGAGAAGCCGCAAAATTTTAGGAAGTAGGAAAGTTTTGTCCTCAGTTGAATTCATTACGAGAGGAATGCTTCATTAATTAGTACCATATATTATTTCTATTAAAAAAACAAACTTAGTGCAATCCGGCTGCTCCATCAGATTTGTTAAGAAACCATAGCTATTATGCATACTTATCATACACCGCATGGGAATAGTCAAAGATAAATAAATGAAATTTGGACAGCTTAATCGATTTGTATTCCAGAATCTAGCCTTAAAATGCTCGTCCAATGTGAACACCACAAACATTTCGACACTAATGTTCCCCATAAACAATCGCTTTCTACGACAGAGATTTGCTATGAAGTGTCAGACCATAAAATTTCAACAGATCTGATGTGAACAGAAAAAAATGAGTTATAAAATGTATCGCGACTGATAACCCCGTGTAACGATCGAGATAACAATTCACTGTTATTTGACACTGATTTGACCAACAATTTGACAATATGTCGTACATCCATTGTAGAAGTCTTCTGTCTCTTCTACCGATGTAAATGTCACCGCAACTGCAGGTGAACTGGTATACGAGATGTGAGGCAGAATGTGACATCCTACTAGATCCACTTTGGTTCAGAATGATCCTTCAGGTGGTTGGCAAGAGGTGAAAGTTCTCCGGCTGGGAATGTGCGATTCTCAGGTGAGTTGAGTTTGTGACGCAAATCATTGAGAATATGGTCTCGCCTGAAGGCCAATACGATATGTACGGCTTTATTTATTACTTCATAGGTTGGGTCACTCTTCAGGTTTTGTCGACTATGGACCTCAATGAATTTTGTTGGGTAAACATTGCGAATGAGTGTTGACCGAAGAAGGCTTTATTCTTCAAGGAGGGCGTCTAGTGTACAAATAATAATGACACGATGACAAGGTCTTTACCAAGCAACGTTTTCTGCGATTGGAAGAGCACGTCAAAGCGTCATCCCTTCCCACAGCTGTTCCAGCACACCTCCTGTGACCTGCTTCTGAACCAAAGTGGATCTAGTAGGATGTCACATTCTGCCTCACATCTCGTATACCAGTTCACCTGCAGTTGCGGTGACATTTACATCGGTAGAAGAGACAGAAGACTTCTA
>LUCM01011396.1:191580-229287 GCA_008360955.1 Fasciolopsis buskii
TAGAAGTCTTCTGTCTCTTCTACCGATGTAAATGTCACCGCAACTGCAGGTGAACTGGTATACGAGATGTGAGGCAGAATGTGACATCCTACTAGATCCACTTTGGTTCAGAAGCAGGTCACAGGAGGTGTGCTGGAACAGCTGTGGGAAGGGATGACGCTTTGACGTGCTCTTCCAATCGCAGAAAACGTTGCTTGGTAAAGACCTTGTCATCGTGTCATTATTATTTGTACACTAGACGCCCTCCTTGAAGAATAAAGCCTTCTTCGGTCAACACTCATTCGCAATGTTTACCCAACAAAATTCATTGAGGTCCATAGTCGACAAAACCTGAAGAGTGACCCAACCTATGAAGTAATAAATAAAGCCGTACATATCGTATTGGCCTTCAGGCGAGACCATATTCTCAATGATTTGCGTCACAAACTCAACTCACCTGAGAATCGCACATTCCCAGCCGGAGAACTTTCACCTCTTGCCAACCACCTGAAGGATCATTCTGAACCAAAGTGGATCTAGTAGGATGTCACATTCTGCCTCACATCTCGTATACCAGTTCACCTGCAGTTGCGGTGACATTTACATCGGTAGAAGAGACAGAAGACTTCTACAATGGATGTACGACATATTGTCAAATTGTTGGTCAAATCAGTGTCGCAAAATGAGTAATTGTCTGAAGTATTGCAAGGTGAACACAATGTTACATTCAATGATAAGGACAATAGTCACTTTCAATCGCTGTACAAATTGAGCAGCACACTTTGCCAAAGGTTCCCGTCCTCATGTTTGTTCATGCTGAATATGCAGCCATCTTCAAGTTACCGGCGGGTTGAATAAATTAGTGAATCAGATAGATCCGCTTGAACAGCACCATACTGACCGGAAACGCTCGACTTTTGTGAACCGGTAATGACGAATCCTTTTGAAAAGTTCGTAAAGGAGGTGATGCACGAGAGGCAGCATGTACCTCGCGGTGATCAATCACGTTGTGAAAACAAAAAATACTCAAGATCCCTTCAAATTCCACACACAACCAGAAAGATTATGGTTATTTTCGCAACGTAGTACCTCCATAATTGAGTCTCTGCTTACTTGGAGCACAATTGTTCCGTCCAAACAGACCACCGAGGATGCACATTGGTCAGAGAGCCATCTTTATCCAGAATAACAAGTCGCAGCGAATTTTCGCCGTTTCCAAATGAAATCGGTTCGCTTAATCGGTTCTGTACAATCACATGGATAGGAATGCTTGAGTCGGGCAGGACTAATGGAATAATATCTGCCACGGAAGGGACAATATGAAATGCAGATTTGCTTTGTGTCTCAGTTTCAATCCCATGGGAAAGTTCAGAGTCTTGCCATGTGCGCTCCAAGTCATCACGTTGGCCAATACCAGAGAGAACTCCCACAGTGAGACCAAACCGCCCATTCTAAGGGCAAAATCGTAAAGAGCACAATCATTATTAGTGTTAGCAGTGGCATCAGTGACAGAAACTAGAGTGAAAGTAGTAGTAACAGAAAATTATTGTTAGATTGTTAATCCCTTGTGAAATACGACACATGGAGGCAGTGATATGACCAAAAAAACAATAACTTTGGAATTCTGAAGTGACTACAGAGTAGCCTGATTGCACTGATGAGACGAAATCAAGCAAGAGGATGAATCGGATTGGCCAGTTTATGATAAGACAAAAAGGTAGAAAAGCCTTAACCATTAGACTGGCCCATGTAGGCCCAGTTTGGGATTCAAAAGAGCTCTACGAGCGATGATTGGAGACAATAGGCAACACGGGTCAGAATCCCAGTCAGCGGCATCTCTGCATTCGAAACATTCCCTTTTCTTAGCATTCTTCATTTGTTAGTGAAAGGACAATATACATCATTTTCAAGAAGGGAATCGTAACCAACAAAGGGCTACCAAGTGAGAAAGTTGACCAGTGATAGGAAAATTAGAACCCGTTATCTACAGGTTGAGATGTATCCACATTGACCGATGGACCACTGTTGGCCATAGAGTCTCGTAGGGTTCCGTTAACGAAATCCGAGGCTGTTGGGTAATGTTGGCTGTCACTGATGGTGATACCTGAACAAACTTAAATTGGTAACTTGATTAGTTCGGACGGGAGCTGGGGTCACAGAAGTAACACACACATTCCAGTTGGAAAGCCCATTTTCTGTGATGTTTCATGCGTGAGTGTAGTGGAAGGGCCATGCCTCATGGCCAACGGGCCCCTCTGCATTGGAGGGAACCGGCAATAATGACTCTGATACTTGCAGTGACACAGAAAAACATAAGATCTCACTAGGTCAGGTGTGAGAACGAGCCGGAAGACAGCTACTTGCACTCTATCACCAAAGTGACCAGCGGATCTGTGACTCCAAACGTTGACCTTTTGAGGTGACAGGCGCTTAACCCACTTGGTCACCGCTGCGTGCAATGGAGTGTGTACACCAGTGATGGGCTCTGATAGGAGCGAAAATTGCGTATGTTGTTCTCCGAGTGCAAGGCTATCCGGAAGGTCTGAGGTTTGTGTGTGAAAGATGTAGCTCAAACAACAGTCACTCAAGCATAATGATACGTATGCCTTCTCATGTTAAGTTATGACCAACGGGTAACTTTCTAGTTATTTCAGTTAACAATATTCAAAAGCAACACTGTCGGAAAAATTAGTGGTGATTCGACGTTTCGCTTACTATGAGCAACTTTTCTGTTTTCACTAATAAACAAACTTGTGCGTTTGCCTTACTGGAGTTAGAATCAGTTGGCGATTTACGGTACGATGTTGCGTTTTACAACAAAGACAACCAACGATATTCATACTGATTTCTATCCAAACTGATTTTCATTAAACATGAGATGTTCAAAATGTTGTCCAGAAGTTTGTCTGAGCAAAAGTATTTTCTTCTAATACTCTAATCAAAGTACTATGCAGTATGCTGCAACATTCTTCCGCAATGGCTATTTTTGATTACTTCAATGATCGCGGTCGGTTGGAGTAAATATTTTGCTTCAATGTAACCACTACTTAAAATCCAGTGGGGTGATATCCGGTGACACCGGTGGCCGTTGGTGAACTCCTCCACGACTGATTCATTTCCCGAGAAATACCAAACCTAGGTACTCTCACACTACTCTTATATTATTCGGTGCGAGGTTGTCTTTTTGAAATCAAAGCTTCTCACGTACGGAAGCCCAACAGTGAAACAAATACTCGCTTTCAATATAATCCTGCAAAATTTTCTGGGAACCCTATGTTATTAATTCTGGAAGAAAAACAACCGCACAGTTCACGCACCCAGAAATTTTACGCGTGTCATTAGCCTTTGATCATATTGTATCTTCGACCGAGTATATCGCCAGGGCTTGACATCAGTCCAAAAACAGCATCATCCCCTCGAACCATCAAAACAACATTCGCCTCATCTTGTGTAGAATCCAAATTGTGTCATTTTCAGTTAGAAACCAGATGAAAAATGACTCTCACGGTGAAATCGGTACACTTCATATTCTGAGCCTAAAGACGAGCTCTTTTAAAACGCGACCGACTCAACTGCGATATTCAGGCCACACTCCCCATATAATTATCGTATAGCATACTGCGAACTCTGGACGGATTTTTCAACGACTGTGCTACTGCTGCTTTCTCAGGTCACAATTCGAGCTGTGTTCACTGCCTGTGTTCTTCAAGTCGACTTTGCTGCGTCGACACCATGGCAGTTGTTGTCAGACCGCCGACACGTCTCCGTTAGATTCCCTGCACATACCACGCTCAAATAAACGAACAGAACTTGTTGTTTCAATATGAGCAGTTAACTGTCTATTTCATGCATTTCCACTGAACCTTGACAACCAAGTAGCTTCACTTTCCTCTTGCCATAATTCAGGACGAAATAACATAGCAGTTACTTGGTTTTCATCTCGCTGACATTATTACGGCCTAATATTCACTTCCAAGAGTTGTCAAGGTACTCAGCATTTGGTTCGAATGACGTCATTTATGCGACAGTCCCACTGCAAACACAGCAATAAGCCCGCTCACTCGGGTCCACTGAGGCATGTCTACCTGTTGCCTTTCCAGAGGGCACGTTTGTTAATTTCGACCACGAGATGCGCAGATTCACTATAAACAATTTCTTATAGGGACGACCACGACTGCAATAACTTATTTACTAGCTTAGCTTATTAGTCTATAGTTAAACCTTTAGTGTTTCCCTTGCTTTTTTGTGGAGCAGATGGGAATGTTAGATACCAACCAAAAACCAGAGCTCATCAGCTTAAGGTTAACAGCCGCGAGAACTGAATTAAACTCAACACCAGACAAAACTTGATTGATAGCCATACAGTGACTAAGGAAGGCCCAGAAAGAAACGTCGACACAAGAAGCCAGGTCCTCGAACTCCCCTGCGTTTCAGCTTCAAAAGCTTTGTGAGACGATAGCTAGTTCACCCAAGTTTATTTCATAGGAGCATTAACAACGAGCGGCTGCACTTCACTTCTCGTTGGTACATCGCTACATCCTACAGTAACTGCGAAACCACTGAGAATAAGTAGCTCAAAAACAAACAATAACAGCCACGTTAGAGGCTTAACATCTGGCTGCATGGCTTAGGGTGGCCAAACCATCTCTAGGCAAATCCCATGGACCTCACGCCAGATTTGTAGTGAACTCGCAATTAATTGACATGACTTTCGTCTTGCATACACTGGGCGTTTCTCAGAAGTCGACTTCAAAACCAGTGAATTAGAAGTCGTCGTCTTAGGGAGAGACTCAATCAGTTTTACTACGATCGGATTTCATTCGACTGACCTAATTACGGAAATCATTGAAGGATCCTCGCCGTGCCGTTCCAAATAAAGGACAAAAGCATATTGTAATTAGCGCTGTATGTGCGATTTATTCCGATAAACGAACTCTCACGATGCAAAACCATTTTTTGTAGCAGATGAGAATAAGATGTGGACAGGCAATTTAGTTTTACTTCATCGATAGGTCACACCAATTGCAAGTGAAGAACTGGATCGGTGATAAAGCGAAACTAATTATTCTTCTCAATCGTCCCTAAGACCGTCACAGTTTACGACATGGATGAAAAATGAACTTTGTCGCTGCAGTCAAAGGCCATCCGGAAGTCGCCCAAAAGGCCATCGGGGGTGTCGAATTGTGTATCCGAATGGACTATATCCTTATTACGAGTTTGGTGAATTAACTAGTGTATGTCAAAACCTGACTGCTTGTATGCACAGTTAGATATTATCATAATATAATTGTGTATGCGATGAGAAGCCGGAGTGTCAATAGTTCAGCCGTAAATTCACCTTTGCAGAGACCTTTAAAAATATGGCGTGAATGTATAAAATGTACTATACTCTACTTCATAAATGTGACTTTTCCCCACCAGCTCCCAGCTAGTGCGTAACACTGTTTAACGTTAGCAAGACAATAAAATCCATAAATACAAAAGACTAAATTTTATATTGTATCCAAACCACGAACTTAGTAGGGTTAAGAAGCCTAAAGGTGAACAGAAAATGGCTTATATACATAATATACATATGGGTATGCATACATACATATATATATATATATATTACACACCCGTTTGGGAAAAAACATGGCGCCAATGCAAAAACATGAAAATGAAAGTTCACAGAAGATAGACAATAAATGCTCAGAAGATACTGAACCATAACAAAGAAAACGCCTTCTATCTGTTTTCACCTGACACATTTTGTGATGTTTCGGTTGTTTTCAATGTTTGCTTAATCGGGACGAGTTCTACAGACAGTCCACATTGCATTCGCGCCACTGAACTCGGTTCTGAGCCATATTTCTCAGTGTCTCCAACAAATAACAATCCCCATCTCTTGGACACCAACAACGAAGGCGGGAAGCACCAACCAAGGTCAAAGCCGAAACCAACTTCTTCATTCCTCTACGCCAAGTCACTGCCTGACCACCACGTCACTTCTTCCGGCCTTGCTCAAGACGTAAAAAAGGCGCATGAAAGGCAGACGATTGGCAGACATACGCAATACGTGTCCAAGCCATCGAAGGCGATGTAGAGTAATAATTCAAGTCAGAGGACGATTATTTGCACCCAACACACGACCACGCACCTCGTCATTGCTCGCCCGGCGTTCTCACCAGACACGAGCAATGCTTCCGGGACATCGATGGTCGAATGCAGAAAGTCTCCGGGCATCCTCAACACGGGGAGACCAATTCTCGCAACCGTGAAGTAGAACACTACGAGCTATCGTATTGAATACCCTTCTCTTGAGGGAAAGCCGGATGTCACGGCGGCGCCACAAGTGCCGTAGGCTCGCGAAGGCTGCTCTGGCTTTCGCAATTCGTGATGTGACCTCCTCCCCAACACCTCCGCCAGGTGTGATCGGAAACCCGAGGTATTTGAAACTACTGACTACCCCTAACTGATCACCGCAAACCGTGAATGCAGACACAGGCTCCTGCCAGTCTTGGTGAAGTACCTTGCATTCTGGCAGGGGAAAGCAAAAGGCGTATCGGGATATCTCAATCGCCAAGCGGTCTAACGCTCGTTGAATTGTGTGTGCATTATCACTCAGCAAGGCGATGTCATCGGCATACTCTAGGCCAAAATCTCTGTTCCCCAGGAGGAGTTCAACCACACCATCTAAAAGACTAGATAAATGGTTCTATAGAACACTCTCCATGACAAAGTCGAAGAGAAATGGGGATACAGAGCAGCCTTGCCGCATTCCACTGGAGACAATGAAGGGTGACGAAAGCCGGTCATATTTCCTGACTTGACCCGAGGTATGACGGTACAACTCTTTGAGGACCGACACATACTTCTCAGGTATTCCATTCTTCAACAAACAGTGCAGAGTCATAGGCTGTGCGAATGTCCAAGAACACGACAGTCTTTGGCCTTTGGAAAGTAAAAAGGTGGTTTAACACCTGTTGAGGAGTGAAGATTTAGTCGGCACATCCACGATCAGGGCGAAACCCAGCCTGTTTCTCACGAGTTTTCCCTTCACACGTGTTGTACAGTCCACAAAGAATGGTGGACGAAGGCAGCTTTGACGCTATTGGGATTAGGCTGAAACCCTATGGTTAGCGTAGTCACTGCACAATACCTTTTTAAAGATGGAAACAGCGACCGACGGTTTTGGTTTCGATAAAGGTGCTAGTAATCATCATTGGTAGCCGAAATGGAGACGAGAACCTTGTATCATATATATAAAATATATGACCTGTCAGCACAGTCTATTTTAAATATCACAAACTGCTGTTTTTCAGCCCGAATGATCATTCAAATAATTCTATGAGTTTTGATTTATAGTCTTCCTGTATAAACTGTAAAATAGTTGAATTTTTCTTTCCTCTCTGTTTTCCTCATTTTGATCTGAACATCCAGTCGGTTTTCTCAGATAGATGAACAGGCACTGCTGCTGGCTCCTAACAAGAACATAACAGCTGAGTAGTGGTTTCGCGGTTTCGAGATAAAAACACTAGAAAATAATGACAAACGAGAATTTCCATGTTAGGAATCAATTGGTTTCTCAATCCAGAATAAAGGAAGAGTGACAATCAGAAGCTCATCCGGCATTAATAGACCACACGTAACTGAGCGCAACTTCTAACTTTGCTGACTGTCATAAACTGCAGCAACTGATACCGTTTGTCAGGCTGAAGTTGGCATATCCCAAGTTGATAATAAACTTACAGTTAAGAGCATTTTGATGTAACATGAGTCACCTTCGGCGCTTGATTGAGGCTGAAACCATCTGCACAGATAATACTGTCTCGACATGGTTAAAAAAACACGGTTTTCTTCTTGATCCTTATTTTGAGCGCAGTATGAAATTACGGCTTTTATTTCAAATAATCTGTTATAGCCCAAAGAAATTAATGAGTGCGTGTAAGTTTTACTGAGTGGAAAGCAAAGGTTCGACCCTTACTTACTGTATAATCAAGTCAAATAAATGCATAACGCACTCGAACGAATGCATATTCAGCTCCTCCATACCAAATTTTGGTTTCATACAGTACATTGAGGCAGTTAAGATGCCAGAAGTTCATGCGGCGAATGGATACATAGTACATTCCCAGGTGTGATGTTAAAAAGCACCTGGTTTCCATCAAAATGTAGTTAACATGTTTGCAACATACTGGATGTCATCCGTGAACTTTAAGACAATGTTTGCTCACTAATGTCATTATTTTTACATGAGAATGAACTATTTCCTTACTCAAATCATTTACAAAGTTCTGGAGAAATAATGACGCGGGTAACTTTTGCCGAGCACCAGTTGCCAGAGTGAATCCCGTTGAGTGATAGGCGAAGGTACAAACTCAGTTTCGGCTTTTCGAGTAGAAGGATTAAAAATATTTCTTTGGCGTACTCTCCAGTGGAAGCCAGCAAAAAAGGACAAGGTCAACTGTCTCAAAACTGACACTAATTAAGTGAACACAGATGTTGTGTGTATACGAAAAGCTTGAGTATGGTCTAAAATCAACAGTGAATACCTGGGCGTGCCGTCAACGCAACTCCAACAGGGTATGGAATCTATTCAATTTTCGTGCAACACACTTACGCGAGTCCCAAATGATGCAGGAGAACACAGAAACTTTCCTGTAAATCGATACAATTTCTAGGCCCTACCTGTCCTTATGAGTCTGCTGTTCTCAAAATGACTGTAATACTATTCTAGACCTCAATATTCTAAATTCACCACCGTGAATGTGACAAACTTCCAATAAAAATCATCAGTCAGCCATTCTCAATCCCTTCATGTGGCTTGCTCTAGACACCGATCCTACTCCAAAATTAGACTCACTGCTCTTAACCCCTACCGGGTGTTAACTGGCTAACGGAGATCTGTCCGTTGACGAGTCATCTGAAATGTTCCTCAGATGTACATTGTGTTATTCTCACACCTACTTCTATCCTTATTGTAGGGCTTTTATTGACACGATGTAGGACCTATGTTCTCAGAAGTCTAACAAGACAAAAATTCCGGGGTGGATTCACTTATTCCGAAGGCTTGGTACCGTTTCAGAAAATTTGCCTTGCCGAAATCATCCACTTCTGACAGAAGGCATACATCCACCCGTTCTGCAAGTTTTATTGGAAATTTCATGTGAACGAGTCGACTGATTGGATATCTGAAGCCCTAATCCCTCAATGATCCGTAGAATTCCCTGATCATTTCACTTACACTCGTCCTTGCGGATCCGTATCTCAGAGTCTCAAGATTAATTTCAGAGAAAACCTCGTGGAGTTGGGACAGACCTATCACGTTGACACATTTCATTCATGTGCACAGTAACGTTTAACCGAACTAGCTAGCCATCGCTGAGCTCCGTTGCCAAATGAAATGCGCCACATGCAAGCCAAACTTGTAACGTTTCCTTTGCCCTTTTCCAACTTCACGAGATGATTCCACATCTCTTTGTGCTAGATATCGAAATCAGTGCTTAGATAATATAGGTAACCATCAAACAAGTATCCCATCGCCACCCGACACCGCTGCATTGTTTCTCATTCTTCTATCAGTGTTTTTCTTATACAATCATAATCCTCGCATTGTTATTCTTATCCCTATCAAGTCGACCACATGGTTCCCATCCTACTAAAGTGTGCTGGATTAAAACTGAATAAATCCAACGTGTTCTAGGACTAATCTGTTTTCCATGCCGCACGAGTTAACACTCATTACATAGGTACATGTTGTTTTGTGGCTCAACCTGTGTGAAAGGATGCTATTCTCGCCCGGGCCAAACATGGTTATCGACGGTCACACAGTGATAATCCCGGTCCGGAAATTCGCGTACAGATAATTGAAGGCTGATAATTTCTCTACATGCCAAACAACGATAGGCTTCCAAAAGCACAACCACAAAGACAACAAGGTAGTGTGATGAACTCAATAAACTATCGGAGGCTAATACCAACTAATAAGCGGTCAACAAGTAGAAATATGGGGCATGTCCGGGTAAACTGAGCATGGTCGTTCTGATCTCGCGCCAAAGCGATTTCGACCGCACAGTGCTGAAGGCTTCTAAATAAATCGGTCAAATCAGATGATTCTAGAAACCAATGAAACTTAGTATGTTCACAAAGGCTTAGACAAGCCTCTACTCATCTGATAAACACGATCGGATTTCCATGAATAAAAGAAGGTCGTGTATTGGGTCGACTTTCCTGTGCTTTTTGTGGCCAGTGAGAACGGATTTTTACCGATTACCGAAACACTATCGACGATCACAAAGCAATAACAAAATGAAATTTTGACGTTTCCCGACATGGAGTGCACTACGTCCTTACAATACATTGCTGTTCTCAGCATAGATATTCGATTACCCCGCCTACCACCTAAAACGAGACGGCCAAAATAAATAATTTGTAATTTCGGATCATTTCAAAATTATTTCGTCCCACTAAGCAAATTTATCATCGCAGTATGAATCCTTAAAGCCTGTTCCTTTTCATTCAGAGGCTAACCTTGGCAAACAACATATCCGTAGATGTATCACCAACCATCACCGCTTCCTCGGGTTTGATATTCAACTTGTTACAGATAAATCGAGCATTAAATGGATCTGGTTTTGGTCGACTTTCCGGATCGTCACCACAAACGACAATGTCAACCAAATGTGATATGTCCAATTCGGCCAGTGATTTCATTGTCCCTTCATTCGGTACCCGGGGGTAGGGAGCAGAGAAAAGAGGACTTATTTAATTAGCTGTTTAAATTTTCATGTCACTTATTTGACAAAATAAACTTTACTTAACAGGAGCAGTACAGGTTCATCAACAATATGAATGGTGTTCAATCCAGATCACACGATTTATATGGTGCTCTGAATGAATATCTCGTAGAATCTCACCTGCACTGCGTCAACTTAGGGAACACATTCTACACATCTAAAGCATGAACTGAAACTTCTGGCTCAGCTGGGGCCGAAAACGGACGAAGGTATTTTAAAAAAAGATTTACCTGAAGTGGATGAATTTCTCGACTTAAACTGCATCGCACGTTGGTTGAAATGTCGTCACGCAAGAGAAAATTCCAGGTTGATGTTCATCAACCCAGATGCATCAAATAATCCATCGACCGCAACAGCACGATCAGTCTTTATATAAGCCTCGGAAATATGACCTTCGAGAGCAGAAGGCAAACAAAAATTTCTGGTATTCGAGCACTGGCGTCTCCGTTGAATTTCTCGGACATGGTGTCAACCCCAGGTCAGTAACATGAAGCTTAAAATTGGGGTTTCTGAATCCAAACCTCAGCTTTTTGGGTAAAAAAAGTCTAAATGCGCAAGTATAGTTGTATCATGAACCGTGTCAATTTCGAGACGGGCAGTGGTAGGAAGATAAAGAGATGGTCACTTTGTGACACGAAATCATGGCAGGAAAACCTTAGGCGGGGAACTTAAATCCGTATCAACCAGAGTTACGATTTAGCTTCCACCCACCAAGTGAGTATAGGCATCAGATGGTATGATTAAACACCATGATTAGCGAAATACGTGCATCCGGAGGCTTCCGCCATCCTCATGATTTTTCACCTAAAATGCTCAACAAATAATACCTCCCTAAGTAAATTATGGTCCTAAGACTTTACACGATTAGCCTAGGACATGTCAGTCTTTCCAAACTCAGCTGTAAGTTCAGAGTAAATACTTAACCGCAGCATAAGCAAATATCGTAAGTTTTTTATGAAGGTCGAAAGGACACAAAATTGTGAGCGATTATCAACAACACCCATGGAGTGAGAGAAAAACAAGTTTTAAATGCGTGTTTACGCAGAACTACCCAAAACTAAAGGGGGAAAATTATAACTATAATATGCTCACTATTGTTATATAAAGAAATTCAGATAAAATACAAAATTATCCGTAGTCACCGCCTATTTCCGTTTTGTTTGGGCCTGATTATTATTTGAATTTGTGCGACGCTGGTTACCGAGGCCCTCCAGAGACCTCAAGGTATCCAAGTTTTGGTGGCTCAGGCTCCGGGTTAGCTATAGGTTTGGTTGAACCCTCAGGATGGGCCCCTAAATCCCTCTAGTTCGGTTTCTCAAACCGAGAAGCATCTAGCTCATTGACGAACCCTGGGCTCCGATGGGCTGCCGATGATGTAGGAGTTAGACTGAAAAAGCAGGCCTCTACATGGTGAACTCAATACTGTGCTTCTTTTTTTCTTCCCTCTTCCTCATTTATCGATTTAATCTTCCGCTACTTTCCCGATGACACAATCTGCACGCAGGTTTGCGTTAAATATTTGGCCACCAAGATCATGTGAACCCGGGAACTGAATGCAGTTCAAGATTTGCAAATAACACGTACTTAGAGATGGAGGCTTAATAATTTATCACGGGTTATAATCAATTTTACCGATCCCTTTAATAAAAGTCAGCCATTTTTTCAGTCATTATTGCAAATTAAAATTATTTTAACAATCCAGATCACATTTGGGAAGTCCTCCACCAACTAAGATTTAATATCTCTTTTCATTGTTCGTTAAAAAAGTTCTCAGTATGGGAAAATTCCGATTAACTTCAGCACGAACGGTAAACACAAGAATATGTACGCGCGTTTCGTAAAATGTTTCTAGATCGTGGAAATAAGGGTAAGAGTCTGTGAAGATAATTTCCTTGGTTGTTCAGTGTAAAGGATAAAAATCAGACTGTGTGCATCCGGGAACTTTTTATTTTGTCAACAGCTACACTCAATGCTGTGGAGTAAATAGTACCACCATTTTTACTTTACTTCACAGGAAAATAAAACAGCGTACTTTTCAGGAGCAAAACTATATTTCTAAAAGGACAGAAAAAGTGTGGCTTTCAATCGATGCCGGGAATTCGAGACCGTTTTCTTTCGACGCGGAAAGTTATAATATATGTCCAGGTAACAAACATGACTGAAAAACCCGTCTGAAATCAGGCAATTGATGCAAAAGCCAAAAATGCGATCCAATGCAAGCCGGAGGAACATGGGGCTGACCGGTCGTCTTAGAAAGAATTATCAAATAAAATATGTTCTCAGCCACAGAAAGTGATAGATAAACAAAAACCGCTTCAGATGTTAGCTGATTTGATGCATGTGTTGAGCCTGAAATACGACGACATGCGTGTTGATCTGACGCATACTTCTAAAAGTGCAAACCCCGATTTTGAATATCGATTCGTTTTGTTGAGAAGTGCATGATGTGCTAAGGTTAATGAAAAGGGGCTTGCGACGAAACGTCTCTAGTTAATTTAACTACATTGACGCACTTATAGGGTATACTTTTCGGGTGGTCTAGGTTACACATGCACAGCGTCGGGTTATCATGCCAAATGGTTCAATTCAAAGTAGTGCAAGATCTGTGATAACCAAACGAAAATTCATTTTGATCGTTACTTGAAAATGTGTTCTGGAAAATCAATTATCATTTAGAACAATACCCCATGTTATGTCCCTGATGAGGTTTATTCTCTATCTAATGGGAATGACTTTTCGAATTATTCACTTATTGTTATTTATCCAAATCGTGTTGGTTTCCGAGATGGACCCTCCACTTTCCCATTTACCAGCTCCGATACCAATCAGTTGAATAATTTGTTTATTTCCGAGAGGAGAGCATCAAACAAGCTAACATGTTTCAGCTACAATACACCACAATGGAAATTTACTGCGCACCTAAAAAGTGACTTATGTGAGGTCCAAGCGAGTTAATATTTCGCAGCGTCAACAGTGGTCAAAGTTATCTAAAAGTTCCGAACCCACATATTTGGCCACAGTAGAACACGTAGTGTAGCAAACTTCCACAATGACAACGCATCTGCACATTGCCCCTTAGTTTTTATGTGAGCTCCATGCATGCGAATGACTTATCGGGATCTTGCATGATTCCATTCTACTTTGAAGTTCTTGGATACTGTTGCCGTTTGCCTTGGTGTTGTGGGCCTTTTGCGCTATGAATATGCACTTTCTATAGCACTTGCATGTGTCTAAAGACCCCTGTACTCAGGCTCCATCGTGATCACATTAAACAGTCAACACAGTTACATCATTTCAGTGTAAGATGGTTAATGTTAGCTGTGTGTTGTTCAAATCATGATGCTCATTCAGGCAGTAGGTCACAGGGTTTCTTCAGATTTTTCAATTGCTCTTTGTTGTCTTTGTGAAAGTTTCTGTTCCCTTAGCATGTTTCAGACCGGGATAAGTCAGAATCCAGAATTTGACACATTAATCCCGTGACCTGCAACCAACGATATTACCATGATTGTAGTCGGCTTTTTGGGCGTTGCCGAGCATTACCATGCTGATCTACTGAAATGGACTGCTCAATATCCAACATAAAAACTGTTGTCCAAGCCAATAAAAAATATCACTGTTAAGTTTACGATGTTAGGACTGGGTGCACTCAAAATACTTTAGTTTTCTGAGAACACGAAATGTTGTGGGCAATATTCTTTCTTTGTGAGTTTCAGATCCAAAGACGTGCAACCTACTGTACCGGATAGGGATACAAGTTAATAAATCTCATATACCACTATATCTCCACCGTTCCAGTGGAAGAAATCCCAATAAAACGTATGTTCTTATCCCACTAGAGCTTATGGTTTGTTTATGTGGTTCAAAATATTTTGAAAAGCAACATATCGAAAGTCACTTGCTGTTACGAATTCAAAATAATCCAACACGTTGTGGAGATTTTCTCTTCAATTTATGAACTGTTCACGTTGCTTGGATAGGGCTACTGCGCCAAAAGATTGATATGTGGTTACTAAACCAACACCGACGACTATCAATGAGGTAAAAGCTCTCCAAGTACGGTGACTGAAGCCATTTCGGACGAGAAGCTAAGAAAACTAGGAATCACGGTGGATTTCAAACCTGGAGGTCCGATGATTCCATATCCCGGCTTGGCCGATTTCTTCTCTATTTTGCATATTGTTGAGGGCATTGAACACTGCTGGAAATGTCGTGAATTTGTTGCACATAAAATATAGCACATACGATATTGACTTTACTTGCTAGTAAAATCCCATAAGAGAAAGCCGAACATCCACAGACTGACTTGTGTTAATCATGGAATGACCTCGCGTGGGCATTAAGCTTTACGGGGTTCAATCGCACTTCGTCAACATCAAATGAGGGTTCCGAGTGTGAAATGAAGACTATTTATTTCAAAAATCAACGCGGTTGTTATGCACCGTTTAGAGAGAATCATCCTTATAGGGTTTGTTTCACAGCACCTAACTCTCGATTCTATAGCTGTACTCCAATTGTCATCACCGCTGCCAAGTGCAACACCGGAGATGTCTTCCCGCCTGCTAATTAAGAACACATGGGGACGCTCGTATGTGGACCACACTGAACACCAACACTACTGATTCAGACAGTATGCTTTGAAATGAACTGACTAGCTGTTGACGTTCGAAATGAACACTGCAACCCGAACAGTTGCGTAGCTGGTTCCATCACAAGTGAAGGAACTGTTCCAAATTGTGGTTCTTTTCTTTCTGAAAGAGTGTTTCGTCTAAAATTGCATTCGGTTTTTTAGTTGATCAATGAAACTGCCGACAGCCCTATGATTGTATGCTACCTCCCCATTTTCGTAACGCTGACGAATTTGTTTGCACGAGTGATGCGTAACGCCATTACAAACCAGTCTACATGTGCAACAAGTAAATAGGCCAAGATACACATCGGAAAGGCGGTTGTGTGCGGATAATAAGCCGGTATATATACTCAAGACCTGCTGGTCAGGAAAGGATATAGAACTCCAACGTTCAACAGGATGCATCTAGGGCGTCAACTGGTTTGTCCACGAACGTCGCCTTCTACGTTGTCTTAGCATCCGTTTTCCATCCCGTTGTCATGTGGTCGCTACAGTTAGCTAAATAATGAACGCAAGCAGGCTCGTTCATATTTCAGTACTGGACACATTTGCGCATCCATGTGGTTTTGAATGAAGGACGATATGAGTTACAACCATGTATGGGGTGGGCTGCTATGAGAAGCCTTTAATATAGTAGGTATGAATAAGTGTTCCTCTTCCAATACGACGTTAAGAGAGAATGAATTTGCAGCGTTCATAACGGTGTCATTATTAACCCAATCTTCTGTAAACCATTGACGTCTTACATCCCAACCGGCCTCAAAAGATGATCTGTCTATTCACAACTTACACTGATGTTCGCACCCCAAAGCAGGCGATAGATTCAGTCAGCAGTACACATGCACTTTAACAATAGACTGCCTGTATGATCACGCGATTGTCATATTTAAACGAATGTTGCCTAAAGTCCATGTGAGTATTCAGTCTTTCGAACGAATAGTCAGCTAATTCTTTATCGCTAGTTGCACTATAAACAAAATGTGCAGCGGAAAAAAAATCGAATCCAGTTACCAGAACCGTGATCAGCATTCCATGCAGATTTGTCCTGCACCGGGGTCAGCATAAAGTGTGGATTACATTTCTCGCCTGTCCCGATGAAATATCTATGACAAAGATAAATCAATAAGTGATAATCGAGCCACGTTGATTTAGCCGCTTGCAACGAACAACTTTGACGAATCCGAAAAGACTGTACTCGATTGCCGTAAAAAAGTGAGAAATTCACTCCATAGTCCAAAACTATAGGTTTCTCCGTTCGTCAGTAGCCCTCTAGATTTCGGCTAGTAGCCGATAGCGACGTTTTAGTAGTTGTTGACAACTGTTTAGCAGAATCGATTCGTTTTTATCAGCCTTGGTCTGGGCTGGAATAAACACATCTACAACGAAATCACAGATATTGACGAACTCCACATGAGGACAACGTGTCACTGCCTGTTTGAGGCATATACTGCTCGAGGGTGTTTTTGTTCTGATCGGAGTACCTTCAGGCTGCTGAAAGCAACCCGAAGATAATCCGAACGGTGATTACTGGCTACAAAACGGTGTCCGGCGGCTGCTATACGATAGCCCATGGGGCTAATAAACGATGGCTAGAGGCTGCCAAACGACGAAGAAACGTACAATGTGCGGCATTCATATGTGTTGTACATCACTGAAACCGAAGGGTATTTACAAAACCAGCAGACTTTCTCTTTTATCACTTCGCACCTCTATTAATGAAGCGACAATGTAAATCATTTTTAGTGACGGGATCGCGGCCGACAGTGATACCAAGTGGCGAAGGTGACCGACGGCGGGAGGGCTCGAACCCGCAACCTTCATGTTGAAGCACTCTGATGTTTTCCGCTCGACCAGCGCCGATCAGTTCTATGTTATTGGACTTGATCCATCTGCTCTAATTTTGTAACGTTTTACACGTTTTGTCTACACTGCTAAAGCACAGCAGCTTACAGTTTTGAAATTGTGAGTTCTACCATCTTTTAGAGCTCGTATCGTTTGGTGATAACCGTAACGTCATGTTGGGTCATGCAGCGGACGAATGTAGCATGCTAAATGACTAGTAATTTAGACTTCCCGTGAAAGCTCGCGAACTGTGCAGAAACCACCTACAGGTCTTCCTCACCTATATTAGCCTTACTGTATCATTTCTTGGTAGAATTTCGTTGCCAGAGCCAACCCAGTCAAAAACTTAGCAATGCAGTGTCTCAGTGGAAATTTTTTCTTCCACACCTCATCGTCTCGTTATTCTAATCCATAGCTTCGCCTACTGTCACTGTCTGTTCACATCGATTTTCAGGTGTTTAGTAGCGTTATCAGCTTAAAATGGTGCAACCTGCAATCAAGTGAGCCTAGCAGATCACTGGAGGACCAATTCTTTTTTGTTGCTGGCTTTGGTCTTCCGGGCACCTCTGGATCTTCTGCACTGAGGTGAGTAAATTACCGCAATTTATGGAGCGGCGTGATGCGGTAAGGTTGAACGACGAAAAGAAAAGGTCAATGTAAAGCCGTACAGTAATTCACTTTACTTTCGGCCCCAACCATGAGACTCAAAAACAGAAAAATAGCACTCGAAGAGTTGTCTCTTCGCTCTGTCTGCGAATGTAACTGAAAGCAATCTAATTGGAAAAAGCTGAATCTCATCGTGTGAAATGGCCCGGAATCATTGATCAGATTGTCCACTGAATACACAAAAAACTATGCGTCTCATCGAAAATGCTACTGGTTAGCAGTATTCAAGGTTAAATACTTTTTATATGCGATAGCATTTAATCCGAAACCGGAAAACAAAATTAGGCGCAATTTTCTAAACCAAAATAAATTTGCTAGCCGATTCAAACTCTATAGGAACTAAACAAAATTGGCATTTGAACAGCATGGAATTTTAAAAGGAATTCATATCACGAAAATGCCAGGCGAATGTCCGATTCATCCTAGGCAAGGACCGAAAACTGGCTCAGTTCTTCCCTAAAACAACTGCGTAATTGACGTCCCCCAGAAAGGCAACTTCCCCAAGGGAAAGTCTATACTAGCCTCTTTGCGAGAAAAAGGATGGTCTTCAATGAAACCAACAAAAAAATTGAACTGAAGGCAGGAAGGGAAAGACATCTGTTTCTGCTGAACTGGAACAAAAGGCAATTTTAATATCATATACCATATTGGACTGTGAGAAATTGAGATTTACTGGTATACTCTCGGTAGACTTAGAGCAACCGTGCATGCACACAGACCGATTACCACGATGTACGCCATGCACCGAGGCAGGTAGGGGTTGAAAGAAAGATCGAAGTAGTCAATGATATTAGGAAAGTGCATGAATATCGTAATCAGTGGACTAACTATCTTTTGTCCAATTAGACTGTTGTGTGGGATCCACGAAATCTCCCTCCCGCACATGAGGCGGCCGGAAAAATCAGTTGATCGGTCTGATTATAGCACTCGTTGACGGCCTATTGATTAAAATACATCCGTTTTTCCAAAGTTATTCTGCGTTATGGCCTTATACTTTTTTTGTACTATTATTAGGTGCAGTCGAAATCGGAGCACGTTAATGCAACGCTAATGGCTGCACGACCTAAGCTGACCTGAACCAAACTATACAGCCGCAAGAATTGTGCGAACCGATGGCTGCAAGAGCGACACGAAGTTTTGTGCAACGTGCACTGCGAAATGGGTTACTGAATACTAAAGTAACCGAATTACCTGTGTTTCATGATTACTTTATTTTATACTTAGCACAACGGTGGTTATCATAGAATTCAGGCCATTGGAATCAGGCAAATATAATTCCCTTCGTCTCCAATACGATATAAAGAAACGACAAATTGTTTGCGAAATTTATCAGATTACAAGCCACCGTTTCACCATCCCGCCTATTATTTACTCCACCACAGAACAGCAAAAATTATCTTATGAATCACCTAACTAACTCAACCACCATTTTTGGACGATTATTGGCCAAATTTGAAGACATTTCACGACCGGACGAAATATCAGCGCGCCGGGTTGGTAACCAAACACACACATACGTATTGATTTTTGGCCTACTTTCAGCTAGCAGTCTGGGAATTTTATGTGGTGCGTTGCATTAATCTCCACCTCGTAGAGATTTTGACTTTTGTTAAACCTAATCCAAAGAACAACGGCTTTTGTTCACCGATAACGTCACACAAAAGATCAAGGTAAAACTTGTCTTGAGAAAGACCACCCACGGTAGTCGAAACGTTGGCGCATTACATCTACCAACAACGCTGTTATTAACATTATATCATTCACAATCAATGTACACTTCTTAGAAATTTACATCTATCACATCCGTTTGTTCTCTAGTGGATATGACCAAGTAAAACGCTAACAGGAACCAGACTTGGTCCCACAGAGAATAAATCTGTCCTAAAATACTACGGGGAGTGGTTGAACCTAAGTAAAATGAAATGAAATGAAGGCTCGGAATGGCTCGTTAGGGTTATCTCGGCATGTTTGCGATCTCCGGACTAATCGTTCCAGAAGCTGAGGAGCATGTGTCGACTCATAAACTGAAAGGCAAGTAATTGGCAGAGTTTGAGAAACATTCTGAAAAATTCGCACTTCAAGCGGATCGTGTAAGAAGAATTTCATAATCAAGCATTTATCCTCTCTTAAAGCCTGTCCAACGAACGTTTTACTCATCAACCGACTCACGCTCTCAACGAAGATAAACATGTGAAAAATGATTCTAATGTTTTTAATTTCTTCGTTTATTGTTAATCATATGTGTAGTCCTTCTTAAAAAGGAGCACAAAAGGTTGTCAAATGAAGATGTGGCTCACTAGGAGAGCGAATAAAAGAGAACTCGACCCCTCTCCGACAGTGGCGCCCAGACTGAATGATGCTGATCCCTAAATCACAAGAATAGTTACATACCTGAACATCCAGTGCTACAAAACTACGAATTTAATGATGCGCTGAAACTGAACGCATTCAGATCCGCTTGATTAGCCCCACAGATCACTTTATGACTAGGACAGATAAAGCAGCTAAACGGAATACAAGTAGCCTTGAGACGTTAATCCGGGGGATTGTAAACCATGCAAAGACCCGGAAGCGCTTAAAAGTGACAAATTCGCCTGTTTCTTAGGCTTAAAATTTGACGCAGCAAGCACCTATTCAGAAATCGGTTCGTTCGTATGATATACATACCTGTATATTCATCAGAACTAGCACCATCACAACCGTAGAGGAAGTTTATGCGGCTCGAAAATCGAACAACAGTGGGTCATTCTGACAGTTAACGACAACTCAGATCATTATTAACACGGATCAAAAAGAACATTATGAGATTTTCTGCCACTGCACTCCCCAAAGCCTAAGGTTACTGAAGCTATGGTGTGACTTTTCCTATGAGTTCACCCGAAAAATGTGCACTGAAGTCACTCTTCAACTACACTTAATTTCCTTCACTGCACCAGAGACTATTGCACATTACAACCTTTAGCAAAGAGATTGCAAAGGCCCTCCAAATGGACTTTCCAAAGTTTCAAAGTGGAATTTTAGCAAACCGAAGATTTGCGGTACATTCTGAAGTCATGGCAATTTTAGTTACCTGTGGAATCGCTTTTGCGCAAGCGATTTTATCCTAAACGATTTTCAGACGTGGTAGAACATCCGACCGATTGAGGTTTCTACTAAATTACACTAAAGTGCTCCAGAAAATCTTGAGAAAGCTACTGCTATGTGGTTACGTCCACTGGGTATCCGGAAGATCGTTTCATTTGCAACAATGTGTTGCGGTTGCTTCAGCCGTATGGACTAGATTCAGCTAGTCGGAGTAGACCCAAAAATCTAACCACCCACTCACGGCAAACAACCCAAAAGATGGAATTTATTCCGCCCTGATCCACAAGAATAAAAGGTCATTCTAAAGCGTATCGAATAGTCCAATTTTGAACGAGAGTCAACTGTGGTATATCCACGAGACTACCTACAGCACGTCTATACTACGATTTGTCACATCTGTTGGAATCTCGAATTTCGTGATCCGACCGCGCAAAATGCACCACTCTTAAGTAGCACACGATTTGCACCACAGAAGGATGACTTTAAAATTGTAAATCATTCTGACCAATTCGAAATGTTAATCTTATAAGTCTCACGAACATGGAAAACAGTTTTCGTCGCACATACTCCAGAAGCATGGTAGCCCCCATGCTTTCAAGCAAAAAATTTCACTTCAGAATTAATCGCGTTTACCACAATCGGAGGGCCTCCATCGTATCCAGGATTCATAGTTAAATAATGCAGTGGATAAGAAAATTGTACATTTCCGTGATTTTTACTGTTCTACATGGGGCACAACACGACACCAGAATGAAACTTGGGGGTGGTATCTTGGCGCATGTAAACTACAAGTGGTGCAACAAGAAACTCTGTTAAGTATTCAGGAAATAGAACTGATTGCCTGACTGTGGCCTGCCACCATAAATTTTCCTGTTTTCCTTTGACCAAATGGCCAGTGGATGAGTAGATCCACACACTGATAAATTTCGACACGGCTTCTTCCCGACTATCGTTTCACTTCCTGTTGAAAGATTTCATGAAGTTGTCAGAAATTTTAAATACGTTGCATGTACCTCTTAGTCTCCTATTGAGTCCACGTAACCATCAATCACTCTGACATACTTTCTCCAAAACAATAACTTCTTTAGGTGCCAGCGATCAGAAATATGGTTGGGGTATTGCTTACAACTTGTTGAAGGTTGTCTATTAACACAAGTATAGATAATATCCCTTTTTATATGTATCCCTGATAAAAACCACAGCATGATTTTTCCCCTGAGTAGATTAAAACCTGAAGTTTTTGTGAGACAACACTTTTTGCACATGCTATGGAGACGTGAACAGTGGGATGGAAGGCATACATCTACAGAGAAATGTTAGAAAAAGTTCTCGGTAGGAGGGTGAAGATCAGCCAAAAAGAAACTAGCTTGTACACCTTAGTACAAACACGCACGAAAATTTGAGCAAGCTATGTGCAGACCAGCTCGAACTTTTGGTGCAGTTACTCGAGAGCACAAGCTCCAAAACATTGCTTACCTTTGCGACTGTCTGATGTACAAATTCCGGTCAAAATACCGTGCTGACGCAATACCGTGAACAGGTTGTTCAAATTATCCAATTCCTTCAGATGCCCTGGTGATTCAGACAAGCTGTAACTGATATGGGTATTTATAACCCTGCTGGCTAAACGTTGATGGACTCCATGAGAAACAAGAAGTTGGATCATGGCATCGCCGATCTGTTTTTTGGTCCCCTCGGCCAGCAAGCCCGGTTTAATTCGTGAGGTTTTTGAACATATTCCGAGTAGAGTGTAGATCGCCTCGGATACGTCCATATTGACTGATTTCGAGACACTTTCAAAAAAATCTTGTGATAATCATGTTTTTGATGGGATAATTTACCTACCTTGTGGCAACGTGTCTAGCCCACGGTAACCACATGGAATGAAAAGAAACCAAGGTGCCATCTTTGTCGAATATCACAGCTTTAAAAGCCGGTCGACGTTCTGCAATTAGTTTATTGAATATAAACACATTTTTTGGATTCGTGGCTGTTAATCTTTGTTTCAGAATGCGATAGGCCGTGATCTGCGAGGTCAAGCGAACCTTTGACGATATTGCAGTAATAGGAAAAGATAATATTTTTCCCACCGGGAGCAAACGGCGAAGAAACATCCTTCCTGAAATGTAAATTGCAGAGTTTCGGGCGATCTGAATTATTCCATTTACCAAGTAACGCCAACGGTTAAAACTCCTAAGATGGGTCGGAAACGGAAACGGACAATATATGACTACAGATCAATTCATATTCTTCTAGCCAGGAAGAAAGATCGAAAAAAGATATTCTGCTTCAAACTTCGTCCCAATCCTACAAGGGTTATTATTCATGCAATCTGGGGTAACTTTGGTTATAGCGTAAAACACTGCAATTCCTAACAAACGTTCCATCAACAGATCCAAAGAGACAAAACAATCAAATTACACCTTTTCTTGTGGTTGCTCATCCTTTTGCTAAATCACTTTTTATCTGTCCCTGAAAATCCTCAGCATCAGGGAATGGCATTTATTTCGGCTTTATCTGTTCACCATCATGAGTTAGAATAAAGTTCACTTAACCTGCCATTAACGATTTATTTTTATCTCGTGGTGTATGGGAATCAACGCTCCTCTCTAAACTACAGATTTTCTCGACGTGGAATTGCATTAGGATTGCTGATACTGATCAAGCAAACTAAGGATATGGCATATTCAAGGTGAGTCCAAAATTGAGATAACCGTTACAATGAGTTAGCCCTGGGAACAATTACAGTTACATGGAATCCAGTAGTTAAGGCTTACTCCCAACTTTGCTGTTCATCTGGATGACCAGTCTTGAACAGTATGATCGCAGGTATTCTTGTATTAAATGGATGCATTTCTACTTGATATCTAGCCCATGATTCTTAATCGTACTTTGCACGTAGTGATATTTTCATTGTTTACACAAACCGAACCAACGGGGGACCCAGTCCAATGTCTTGGGGTGGACTTAAGCAAACTGCTGTCTTTAATTGGCGTTGTTAACAGCCGAACCTCCTTTTATGTGATATGCTAGACGCATGGGTGTAGTTGACGGAGCATGCGCCATAGCCACTAGGGCTCACTGAACGGGGAGAGGGAAGCTACCAGCCATGACTGAAAATTGAAGTGCCATAGAAACGAATTAGGTCTCACTAGGTCACGTATGATAACAAGCTGAGCGGTAACGAACAACGATCTACGTGGACTCTTCGATGAATCAATTATAGCTTGACCAGAAATTAATTGGGTAAGTTTTCGATTCCGAATTTTTTCATAGTTGATATGAAAAACGATTGAAAAGACATTAAATGTGACGGGTGATTTCACAAATTAATCATCCGATGGCGCACCACATCGAGGGTGCTTATTGACCGTCTGAACACGCGCATATTGTGACCACCAAGAGGGTTAATCAAATCCGTAGGAGGAGGAAACGTCCCACACAAGCTCACACACATGAATTGCAACAAATGCACTTTCGATCAGACGGGAGGAAAAGTGGTCAATTGAATGTAGGAAACATAAATTTATTATATGAATATATTCTCCCACACCATTCCGCGAAGATCAGGGACGCCTGCTCAGTCTAAATTCGGTTTAAATCCAGTGACGGGAATGTGAACGGATCAAGGAACCACTCACGGATTACCACTGTGATCACTGATTGTTCCAAGTGGTTAGTCATTACCTATCATCCAAGTGATATTCTGGTGCCAATAATACGTGTGAATTGTCTTAACTGGCAGAGAGAAGTACCGGGTATGCATCTGTGATGAGAGCAAATAGCCCCGAAACCAGTCGTGTGATTCCAGAAAACTTGGTTTACTCATATTAATGTTGACATTGACAAAGACAATATTAATTTAGGGGCAAATTTATGAGAAAAGAGAAAGCTTAGAAAAAAGATTAATCGTAATAACGGAGATGAAATATGATCTAGCGAAGTAAGTAATAGAAGTATCAGTAAGCTGCTCTTCCGGAACACCGAGGTGTAAATAACCAAAATTTTTCTAATGGGCCACATCTTCGAATGAGCTTACTAACTCGATGGCGGTCAGTACCACTCCTTTACTATCCTATCAGATTTCGTCCCAAAAAACGCACTTCGAGAGTCACTGTGTTGATACTGAGACTCAAATTTTTGATTATTCCTCCCGCTACGTTCCAAGATACGATTACTAATTTTGAAAGGTTCTCTAAAATTCAAGATTCATCTTCGCCAGTGGCTTCCGTAAGCCTCAATAACCTAACAAACCACTTGTGAAGCGTCCCCATTATAGTGACTGAAATGTGGGCGAACTTATTCCATGGCATCAATTAAACAATCAGGTAGTGTTCTACAAAAGAGAAATGCAGTTTATGCTCCTGCATTGTGTTTCGCTATTTGTTTGATTCCATGCTTCTAATTTGGGCCATCTTCGGTCAATGTAAATGGTCACTGATAAAGATCCTGGAAAAATCCGGTATTAGCTTAAGAGTTTTAAGTTCTGTTCTGAGCGAGTTTTGCAGAAAGCATCTTCTTCGTTGAGTTCCAATTGATGAAAGGTCTCCGAAACTGACCACTACCAATATGCCGATCGGCTATCCTTAGTGCAGTATTCTATTTCTTTATCTAAGTCTCATACTTTTAATTTTCCAATATATTTGTCTCTGTAAGCGTCAAGATGATATTACTATTATCAATGCATCTCCTAAAAATTTAAATTCTGATCTGTTGCGTTTTTACCTCAGCCGACTTCTCAAAATCATTATTATCATAAAAAGGAAGTACACAACTTCCTTTTCTGGATGGTTATCTGATTGACGAATACGATTTCTGTTTTAGTCCTACTGCATGTACTTCAGCAGATAAAAAGGACCCCTTTCAGCGAATAGTGAGACCAAAGGGTTAAGATTGATGCTTTGTTGTTGTGTTAACTTTACCATGGCATCCCAAACTCGTTGATGTTACCGACACCCTTACCTGTTAGTTGAAAAGCGTCATCTAATCTGGTCGCGTAAAAACTTGAACGGACTGTTGATAACATTCAAACAGAGCATCTTGATTCTGTTCACTCGACACCAAATGGGAGTTTAGTTAAAGTTTTCATGAACAGCTTTTCCTGAGCCTGAAATTAAGTTTGAGTTACAAGCGACCAAAAATCGGTAAAGATTCACAAGAAAGTGTGCAGCTGAACCAAATTTTTGACATTCCCATAGTTGAATGTTCTCAGCTGTTCTGAATAAGATGTTTTCTAACGCATTACCGAAGCGACTTCTTCCAGTGGGTGTGTCAATGATTCACTAGTGCAAGTAGGTTAATATAAGAAACTGAGCCAAAAAGGACAGCCGAATGAAAGACTTCTCGATTATTGCCCATGCTGTGAAGGTTGCAATTACCTACACCGAACTTCAAACTGCTTGATTTCGTTGACCCAAATGCAAACAAGCAAATGACATTAGGAACAATAAGAATCATTCGTGCACCAACATTGTTTTGATCTTCTCATAATTTGTCCTTCGCACTGTTACCCGCTATCACAAACGATTGCTAAACCGGAAAACATTAATCTTTGGGGGGACTTACCAAGGACATGAGGAGTGCTAAAATAATTCGCGATCCTGAACTGGTGCTTTGGATAGACGTTTGGTACTATTTACGTCGACGGCATTCCTAGCAGTCCTCATGAGCAGTTCGTTTTTTCTGCTTACCGAGACGATTCTCATCTATTACTCAACAGACCCTAACTGCTTTGACTGCTTAGCTGTACCCGTTTTAAGTCAATTTGGTTGTTAAGACAATTGATCTTAGATTGGAACGGTCTAATTTTGATTGTTACTTTATACCAGCGATTATTCAAAGAAAGATAACAGAAAACAATGAAAGAAAACGTACTTGGCATCCTGCGGAATACCACACAAAAGCAGAAAGGTTCTCAGTACAATAACTGCTGGCTCCAACATCTATCCAAGTCAAACAATTTCTACAAACATTTTCGAAAGAAGCCATGGACCAAAACCCGATACCCAGTTCGCTTTGCTCTCGGCGATCCACTGATTTGGGTTTTGATAGCTTTTCACAGTCATAGTAAAATACCTCCGCCCATCTTCCAACCACTATGTCTTTAGGAACAGCGTGAGTCGAAAGGGTTGATCTGTGGGCACACGCAACAAATGCGCTAACCCCCTCTGTCTTTTAGAACTTTGATGTTTGAGATTAGGTATCCTTCTCTCGACAGAACAACCACCCATAAAACTCTACCACTTTATCTTAACAATACTACAACAACCGTCTTCGTATATCCTATAGCAGGAACTACCTTTCCCGGAACTTATTTTGTCTTCATTCGAAACATGTAGATGTTTCTTTTGTTGATAGTATGGGCCTAATCCAAGAGCCACCAATGGACTTTCTTAAGACTTTGTTGCATGGATTCTTCTACTATGGATATCAAAATGACTTCCCCAGCATCATTAATAGACACAAAGCAGACGTATTTCTGGGCTTGATGCTCAACGTTCTATTCGCCAAAGAGGGACACAATGGTCTGTTACAGAACCCTGGGGTGCAGTGCTGTTTTAAAGCTAACTTGGAATATAACATTTACAGGTACTTGAAAAAGTCCTCTAACTGGTTAGTTTTGGTATCAAGTCGAATGTTCTAAGCCACCGAAGGAGTCCTTCCTTTGCTCTGAGAATCGTAATAAGATATCTCTACTCTTTCTCCGTATCCAGCTTTCTCGGTACTTCACCAAACAGACTAAGCAGGTTTGATAAGCATGACTGTCGCTCAGAGGAACCTCGCTGGCCACCGAGTCTGTTGTGGTGTAATTTAATGCAATCATATTCCCAACCTCCAACACAACCGAGGTAGAGCTAAGTAGCGGATGGTTTAAAAATCAATCGCTGTTGTTCTAAAATGCAAAATCTGGAGTGATATTGATGAGATGACCTCAGTCAGGTTATTTCTCATTGTACGTCAGAACTGACAATTATGTTGATTGTTTAAGGTCTAAGCTCACTGGCTGACTTCCTTCATCCTGCCTGAATTTACCAGTTCTCAGACAATGTCCCAGCTAGCCTTTGAAAAAGAAATGCAAGTCAAGCCATATAAATCACTGCTTCTAGTCACCCTGTTTACGGCAAATTTCCAGCCTGAACGTGCAAAATGCAAAACAAGGGAGCGGGGAAATGTAGACAAAGTGAGCGATACGGCCAACGCCAATGAAAAATAAAGAAATATGAATTCAAACCAGGTGTGTTATCAGTGGAGGTGAGCTCCAACACCACTGATTGCTCATTTTGTTTTTTACGTGAATTTACGAGATGGGAGCTTACGTCTAGAAAAGTATAATTTCAGAGGACATTTTGGTAAGTGCTGTGCAAGTACGGTGATCAGTACCGGATACCAAAATGTTCCAAAGCCGATCACAGGCATCAAATTGTTTTAAACAATGAAACCTTCCAGGTTATTCCTGGTAATTCTGACGCAACGTATAAATAGATTTAGATGCTTGAGGACAAGACCAACGGTTTTCTTTTTGAACCGGAGAAGAAAACCAGAAGGTATCAAATCCACAGAGTAAAAATGCAAAGGTGGCCAAACATTTTGTTGTTGACTCAGCGCATTCCTCCACACTTGTCAATTCCCTAGTACATGGTGAAAACTGTAGCTTTTTCTTATTTTCAGATAATCAATCTTCTTACGTCGATGCATTGGGAATTCCGACTGAGAATCCGGCAACTCTGTTATCCATGGGCCTTAGGATTAACAAGCAGATACAATCTGGCCCTGACAGTCTGTTTCCCAGTAGCTTAATAACAAAGCTAGCCGTAATTATTTTGTAATAAAAACATTTTCACTGCACTGAGACATTAATTCGCATTGATTGAGTTGAGATCAATTTGGTTAATAAACCTTTGTGCAAGGCCGTCAACTCGGTGGTCCCAATGGGAGATTGTAATTTTTTATCTCTCGCCAGACTCTAGGGAGCAAACCTGCCCCACATCCTTGAAGTTCAAAAATGCTCTCACCAGAGAACACCTACTTTTTTACAAAGATACTTTATGCATTTGTTTAACACAAGAATGAGAAAGGGAATGGAACGTCAATCTGTGGTCGTAATATCATAGTCCACTACAAAATAAAAAGCTATCATTGTTTTCAAGCCTTGGCTTGAACAATCAGTCAACACGACCAAACTATCTTCTTGCATTCCAGTTTCCAACTTTGGGAGTGACTAAGTGATACAGTGAAAACGTGATATTTTTATTTTCCATCAGTTTGGTAGTATCTTTGATTCTTGGTTTTGTTCTATTGTAAATTAAAGAAAATTTTTAAAGACTGCTTATGAGGTATGCAGGATGAGTATAAAAACTAAAGGACGGACTGTGAAAAACGTTCATTAACAATAAACTCCGAGAACATTTTTGGCCTGGTGGCATAATAATATCCACGCTCTTTTCGGAAAAATAAAAACATCATTATTTTAAGGTGTGCAGGAGCAACCATGGAAAATGTTGTGTCAGGCGGAAAGTTTATCCTAAAACCTCCCCAAATATCCCAAGGTTTAATCCAAAAAGACCCTAGCAGACTCCGTTAAAACATTATTTGGATTACTTATAACGTAAGCCTGACAGCTGAAATAAAAACTACGGTTAGTTTGTTCATTAGTTGGCTGCATATATTAACACTGAGGTTAAGATAAGGGGCAACATTTTGCTAACTAAACTGATAAAACTCACCCATAATTTAAAGTATTTCAATTGTTGGTTGAATATGAACATATATTTGACCAAAGTTATTTCTGTACGCAATACGTACGAAGATAATCTCAAATCTTTCAAAACAGAGGTTCCGAAAAAAGCATCCCAATGAGCCTATTCACCAGATGTCCGCCAAAAAAATAGGATTAGTTTTTCCACCACCTAATTAAGAAGTTATTTCTCTTTTTCCTGAAAGTCTACTCATAAATCTTTCCGTCACCTCAGCAGCCAGGGCATCTCATACGATGTCTATTTCATTAGGGAAATGATATTTCATTAATGGCCCCGCAGACTGCTTTTTCATAATAGATAGTAACTGAACCTTAAGATGTTAATGATCAATAATCAGGATTTTGAGTTGAGACTTCGGTCTCAGCTCCCTCGAATAATACGCCCAGTACAGATCAGATCCCTTTTGATTTCTATATACTCCTCAGTAAAAGACCTACCAGTCCTTTATTATCAATATCAAAACACCAACCTGGTGGCGGCAGGTTGTACTCTTTCCAATTATCTAACCTCTGCATAAGTGCAACAGAATTTCGCGTAGCTTTCTTAATCTAATTTTGACCGAACGTATGCAAAACGAAGCATTCAAACATTTTACTGAAAACCCTGAACAGACAATTATTGCAGAACTCAAAATTCCCTAAGCGGGGTCACATATTGTTTTTTATCTTCAGCTAAGAGGAAAACATCATTTCAAGGACCTTTTCGCATGTGAAGGCGAAGTGCTGAGATTCAATTAGATTATATAATACATCAGATCCATTAAGAAGCTGATCGTCATGCGAACACACTTTCTAACACTGACAGATAAGAATCAAATCTCTGACTAACCGCCCAGTACGTCCGAATTTATTTAAAGAACAGACCAATCTGCTTCTGACAGAATCCAGTAGTAGATTTCCAAGGCGCTACAACGCACCAGACATGGAAAGCTAACTACAGATGGCGAATCACTTACAAATACCAGAAATGACGGTGGCTCCAAAAACTGCAAGGCACCAATGGAAGAGACTTACTGTGGTTAAAACTCCTGTGCTACTCTCATTTCTATGGAGCTGTCAACCAGAATACCCCGGGTCCAACCTACCGGTCTAGTACCTAACGGGTTTCAGATTCACTGGGAATTGTTGGAGTGAGATTTTGTCGAAAGCTTTGCTGAGGTCCTTAGAAATGGTTTAATCTTTCCCTGCCTTTCCGTCAGACGGACACTATCTGGAAACTAAGAGCTTAAAGAGACACGACATTTGATGTCGGACAATGGAGCTCTGTTTTTAAATGGTCACCAGCCGTTCTATGACTCTTCTTGCAACCGATATAAGACTGACGGGTCTGTAGTTCTCGGTGAGGAACTTTGTGTCACCCGTGAACAAAGGGATGACGATATCCCTCCTTCATTTTCTTAGTGAAAAACCGAACACTGACATCTCAAAAGTTCAAGTGAAAATAGGAATCAAAACATCAGTTGACTGACGCAGAAAAGTCTAATGGACACTATATGGAGACTGGTAATAAGTTTGTACTGGTCGGCCGTGACATTAATCTAACTTCCTACTGCGTAAAAATTGAGAAGAAATAAATCTGAAGTGCTATGTTGGCATTCCACCTACAAGGGCGGCCTAAAGGCGACTAATAATGAATACCTCGCCAAAAATACCTTCGTCGATCAAAAGTAGTCAACAGCTTTAGGCCTAATTACACTTGGCGAAGGTGATAGATAGGAGATCACATCAAAAATTGCGAAAGCAATAACTTTGATGATACTTGTGGATCCGCCATTAAATCGCGTTTTCCATCAGGGGTAAACTGCACATTTTCACAGCTTGTAGTGTTCTTCAATGTTACGAGAGTTGTCGTTTTTTCGGTGGGCTGTTGTTTTCGACCATCGATGTTTCTGTAGCATTATTTGAGTATGGGGGGAGCATTGGGTTAGCAATGACGAGGTACATAGTCGTGTTGGATGCAGAAAGCCGTCCGCTTACCAACATAGTCAGTCCACATCTCCTTCGATGGCTCGAACACGTATTGTTCATTTCTGCCAGTTGCCTGCCTTATTTTACTCTTTTTGCACTTTCCAAACAGGATTGGAGGACGCAACGCGGCGGTCAGACTGAGATATGAAGAAGCTAGATTTGATTTTGGCATCAATTATTGCTTTCTGCCTCTCTGATTGGGGATCAGGAAACAAAATTTGTTTTTTTAAATCGCTTAGACACGATTAAGAACCGAAGTCAGTGGCCCACACAGCACTGAAATAGGAACAAACATTTACAAAGCGTGCACAATAAGGATTTAAAAAGCCTTTGATCCTCTTGTTTACTAACCTCCCCCCATGTATCCATTTTTTGTATCGTGCTGTTAACCTGTTGTGGCATTGGTGCCATATTTTTCAGGCCAACCTATGTATATATTGCGGGCAAACAATTCATCAGGGTAGAGATGCCAGATTTTGATCAAGTTCAAAATAGAGAACTTCTACAGCAGGGTAAGTTCGTCGGCGAATGACATGCACCACTGGGGCACAAACACACATTTCAGTCAAGTTGGAAGATAATGCAACCAGGTTTTAAACGAAAACTTTCAAAATCCCGACGTTAGATAAAAAACCATCGTAATTTTTATGTTTATATTAACATGTACATTTGCAACATAAGTGGCAGTATGTGCTTAATCCTGATGGCTGACGTACCTTTGATTGATAGGTTGGTGAAATAGCGCAATGGTATACAGCAATTACCAAGTAAATGAGGAACAAGACAAAAGAATGCCTGTCACCAGCATTAAATCACATGTAATTTTTGAGCAGTGAGACATCCTCACAAGGTCTTAAGAAATGCTTACCTCTTGTGTAACGCTTAAAAAAGTGATCTAACATAGGCCCAGGCAGAAACTTGGGATAGAATAACTTTTTCAGGGCTTTGAGTTTTTCAAAAACGGTTACGTTTAACTATTCAGAAATGACATTTTTCTTGCTTTTCTCAACAAGTACGACAAAAAGCAAGAAAAAGGCCACCAGTTTGCCGCTTGGTAAATCTGACTCAGTTTTGTTGGGACTGGACGGTTGCAACTTCGGTGTTCAATTGAGCATGCAAAGTTCTTTAAATAGCACGTCAAAGGCGCCACCCATCTCTACGAGTTAACTAGTCCTTTTATAATAGACGATAGTCCCATAATCTCTACCAGGAACTAATGCACGAGACGGAGAATTCCAGCAGCATTTTTGTTTGCCTGGGTGTGCAGCAAGTCCTCTAGGACCACCCAGACTTTCTCAGTAAGTGTGCCATAATCCAATAAAGTGACATTCAGAAATGTCAAGGATGACTCTGGAGCAAAAGGAATTACATCATGTCAACTATTTTCTTCAAGCACAGTAATGCTTTTTAGAGGCAAAGGTAATATTACGGGAAAAATTCTCTGTGCTCGCTAAGCCGAACCCATTTGGTATCGCAGAGATGTTAGTGTGCGCTCACTAGATACTCGCGCGCAGATGGTCACGGAGATTATGCTCACTAGTTTGACAATTCTATGGTGCTGTTTATCAAAACTGGTCTTTCATAGAGTAGCAAGCGTTTACCAAATTTAACAACGGTTAGCCATCAAATATAATTGTAAGATAATTGCGACTTCAACAAATTGGTGTCAGCTGTATCTCAAGTGGTGCACTTTCATGGAATTCTGGTCGCCTAGTTTGGCGTCTAGCCCCAAATAATTCATCATCGATCCGGGTAGCATCATCAGTACGGTTGCGAGGTTGCGCGGATGGCCGCGTTCTTCTTCCTTGTGGCTTGGTCTTTAACTTTAATTTTCGACATCTTATATGACGTTTAACTCGTAAGTACATGTTTATTTATCCATTTCGTCTGTATTAAGTTGACACTGGACCCCAGAGGATTGATGATTAGTTCGATCAGTGGAGTGCTCTCAGCTAAGTGCAGTCATTTTTATTTCTATTATAAGACCTTTTGATTTCCTTCCATCATTGTTTCCCTACAAATTTCAGGCTAACGAATTTTTCCGAAACTTTTGATTTTTGGTTTTCATCTACTAGCTTCTTCATTAGGGCTTACGCAAGATTAAATTAAGCGTGGCAGTTAAATGGGTTATTTGAAGACTACCAAGCTTCCAGAAACTCCAGTACGTGCTTTGTGATCGTGTGACCCAGAAATCCGACTTCGTCCAGTTGGACCTTGTCCTTCATAATCCTCGTAGACCGATGTAAGAAACTTGGCAATGCATTTCTATAGCTGGATTGGGTTCAGCCCCGTTGAATTCATTTGGCACAAGAAAAAAGCGACCGTAACAATTCCTCCAACCGCATGCATATATGTGCAATTCCGCAAAAACTGAGGTCAACCACTGCAAGCGTTGTCTTTTTCTCGACATCTTTGATGGTACAGCAACCCGGCCTTTTTTGTGTTCATTCCAATGGTTACTTCTGTCACTAATTAGCAATATTTTTACTTTTCCACTGGTAATGATAAAAAGTGTAATAAATAATGTCAAGCAAACGGACGACCACAAATGCTTTCAAACCAGTAAAATGGTGCGGAAATAGTACATCATTGGCCTCGAAGTCGCTTCTTCAGTGACCACAAATATCCCACAGGATTGCTCTCATGAAACACTGCGGGAACGTTTACGACTATCTTTTGCTATTCTTTCCATAAAGGAACATTTTGGGTCTTTTCCCTCGGTGTCCAATCAATGTGTAGTTATCCGTCGAATGATAATTAATTTGGTGGTACTTTTTCTCTTTAGCTGTTGGAATCCAACACTAAAAACATGTTTCGTCTTTCGCAAACTGAATGACAAACCGAAAGACAATGTATGGCTACATGTGTTTGGAGAGGACAGTGCGTGAACTGTAGGGCTGAGGAGATGGTCGAGGAGGAGGCATCTTATTAATTTTTTCCTCTTTAAGGTGTTGGAAATGAGAGTCGGAGTCACATCCAAGATTCGCACTTCCATTCTAAAAACTGAAGATGCATCTTCAGTTCCTAGAATTCCGCCCTCCTGTTGTCGCAGTATCGATGCATCCAATTGGATTGATGCAAGAACTTGGACGATTAAGCATTTTGCCGTATAAACCTACAATTTAGCTGAAACTGGAACTGGAAGAAATTGCATATACATTAATTCGGAAGACACAGTAAGGAGTGGAAAACGGATTTGCTTTCAGATTATTGTATTTGGTTTAGGTAGGATTCCAACAAGTTAAGACCACAAGTCACACCAAAATGAGGCTAAATTAACTAATTAATGAGTACTAATTAGTACCCATTGAGTCCTCATAAGTGACTTAATTTGCTCCCGTAATAAATCATCCTCAATCGGGGACGATTCATAGTTCTTAAAGGGAACAATATATAAAACAATTGACCTCGGAACGGATAGGGGCATTTTGAAAAAATTCGTCTCTCAGAAAAAGTCGCGGTTGTCGCAACAAGTGTAACCTTTGTTGAAATTCGAACAAAGCAACTGAAGACATGTAGGGAGCGGTAACTCTATTATTGGAGCAAATTTTCTTCTACAGCGAATTAATATAATGCGTAATAAATATGAAGTTTTGTCTCTTTTAGTTGAAACTTCTTTCTGTTTCTTCGTATATTTAAAACTCACCCAATATTTCCATGGCGTATAATCCAAGTTAATTAACCGAAACGCCCTAAAGAAAACGCGTCACTTCAAGCGCTATTTAGGGACGATTTGATAGGCAATATGCTGCTTTGGAATATTAGTAATTGCATTGTCAGTGCACTGACGTCGACACAGCTGCGCGGATATCCAAATCGTCCAAAGATTCCTGTTTCTTCTGTAATTCGAAGAATAAGATGCAAAAGATGTCCTAGGTTTATCTGGAAAATACAATAATTTTCACGAGATAAAATTATTTAGAAACCCTGATGCGCACTTCGCCCAACAAGCGCGCGACATCGTGTTGCGTATCGCAATGGTTGAATAGCCGCAGACCTTCAGTTCAGATCCAGATCCGGTTAGAATGCAGGAATTAGCGATGAGATGCCTGATCGTCTAGATACTTGCGCCAAAAGCTCCCTGGATCAGGCGATGCTTCGTTTTGGTTCATTTCAGTTTGCACAGAGCAGTAGTGGCCTTAATGGTCAATCGAGTGTCCAGAGTTCGATCTATGGTTCGCTCATTCTCCAAAGGAAAATAAGGAATACAGACTTCCCCTGACCCTTGAAGCAAGAGAACGTCCGTTGTGATTGTGTTCCATAATTTTATAATATCTTTCTCATCACTCGTGCCGTCTTCTAATTCCCTGAATCCTAGATCTCTAGTGCTGAGACTAATCTTTACTTATCTAGCGGTATTTCAAATGCGCTTACGTCTTCTGCACTTACTGCTTCCAACGATAATTTGTTCAAATCCCCAAGCACTTTATTGCGGTAGAATTTCGCATATAAATTTCACCTACAGTGGGCCGACAACTGCTTTACAACTCTGATTCAGGGTCCATACTTGGTACCCGCCTGAGCAGGCCAAACATCTCGGTATCTCAGGGGTTTCGGCCATACAGCCTCTAAATCTATGTCTTTCCATTAAACACAGGTTTAAGTCTTCCGGCCTGCTGATTTATTACTGGTTTGTCTGTCCCTCAACCAACCTGTTGACTGCTAAACATTCCAGCAAGCCGCTTTCCTTTCAAGGGATGGTACCCTTGTTGTATTCAGTGCACCAAATGTGGCCTGATTGATGCCTTGTACGAATGCATAAATATCTCTGATTTCCGAGAAGATACTTGAACCGGAGCGGCCTAAATGAAGCTTTGCTTTTTGGCAGCAGCCTTGTGCTTTTCGGCCCACCTCTAGTCTGTGGTCATAACTACCCTAGGTTCTTAGTCCTTCGGCCCACACCGATGTAAAGCTCCCCATTTTCGCCCAACACAACACTGGTTGGTAAGTTTCTCTATTATTTAATGGAACGTGCAACTATTCATACCAGCCAGGCATGTTTGTCTCCCAACTCTTTCCTGCTCCTACGGCCATTAAGTTTTCCGAAAAGATGAATCACGGCAATTGCTATAGTGTCGCAATGTCGACTACGTGGAGATGGAATAGTGGCGGTCCAAGAGCTGAAAATTCAGGTGCCCGCTTGGTGCTTCGAGTCACCACAAACGTTCGTTTCCTACCAGGATATAGAAGACACTCCGACAACCAGACTCAAATTCCGAAATGCGGCATCCTATGCATCAGATTTCGATGATTTAGTGAAACAAACGCATAGCTGAAACAAAAGTAGCATACCTCCACATCCTTGGCTCCATCGAATCTTACCTTTACCTCTTCCGAGAACATTAGAGATTTCCAGAGACACGAACCTCAAGGAATTCATTCTGAGCTTTGCCACAAAGTTCTTATGTGACTGGGTGAATTCTAACGTGCCCCTTCACCGGGGTCTCAAGACGCTTACAAAGGATGAACGTGGGGGCTTAGTATTCTATCTGCCTGTGTGGAACTCTCTTGCAAATAGCTACAAAATTTTTTAATTTCGGGACCTGGGAAAAACGATGTAAAGGTCCACTCAGTGTGATGGCAAATGGTTTTACGGTAGCTGGGTGGAACCCGTCTGACACCAGGAGTTCGCTCAGGATTGCATCATTCGCAAACCTTTCCGTGTCCTCAAAAGCCACTTGCAGGTGGGTGATCATGTACGTTGGACGTTGGCTTCACTGCGGTCTCCATACGATTCTACTCTTTCACTGAAACTGAGCATCCCCGGAACACTCCTAACCTCCTCCCTTGATCATACATGGCCATGCTTCCTTTTTCAGTCCCTTTTCACCCTTCTCAACGATGTTAAATCGAACTTCCTCTTGATGCTCCACTTTTATCTTAGGGTTTCTACACTTAGCTTGCCTCCTCCAACTCCTTCAGTTTTGCACGGATCTGTGCTACTTTCAGCTTGCTCGTCATTTGGATAACATACCACCGGCGGGGCCCACCAGCTTGGTTTACCTTTC
>LUCM01011399.1:0-34526 GCA_008360955.1 Fasciolopsis buskii
TGATGATGATGATGATGATGATGATGATGATGATGATGATGATGATAATGATGATGATGATGATGATGATGATGATGATGATGGTGATGATGATTTTGGGAAAAATATCTACTCACATCACGAGGAGGATATGTTCGTGGAGCACCAGATCTTCCTGATCAAATCTTATAATTTTCCGACCAGTTCCATTCTTCCATTTTTAAATTCAGCTCTGTAAATTACATCGGTGCCCTGCACTTTTTGATGTCCCACGGCTCGGATTCCCCTAACTATCTCCATTTCAGTTGGTTGGCCTGTTGTGCCAGGTTAGCGGACGCTGACTGCAATAGCTGCGAGAGGTTGTTGATCATAATGGCCGGGTAAATTTTGCCTGGAATAGCTCCATCCAGGGTTAGACACAGAGGAGCAGGTCTCGGATGGAGCAAGCCTCAGTTTTACAGATCGTTTGCCTCATCAAAAATTTTTTACATGCAATTCGGAAGCGGGGAAGTAGCTTGCGATAATTTCCCATGACGTCACCTGCTGCACCTTTAAAGCTTTCTGAGACTATCAAATCCCGCTTTCCAGGACATCATAACGCGATTGATCAAGTCACAACTCATGAAGCCAGCAGAATACGAGGCATTTTTGACAAACAACCAGTGCGTTTTATCGTTTTGAGATGGGAGGAATCCTAGCTTTCCAGGCAGTTTTCTTCAAAAGAATAATAAGTGAGTCGGGTCGGACAGCTTGTCACAGTCTAACCGACGCTACAACATGCGGTTTTAACGACAACCAAAGCACATGGACAGCCTGATGCCTACTGACTCGTGATCGGAATCGAGAGGAGTGCTCCAGTTTGACCGGTAGTTTTATAGACAGGCCCGCGTCTGTAGCTGACTGTGACGTTGTACATTTGGGTTCACTAGCGATTCGTAGAGGGGGGACGCCAAGTGGTGCACTCGGAAGATAGAACATCTGAACTTCGTACTAGCGAAAAACAATTGATGGTCTGAGAACATAGAAAACAAACTTTACCCATTTTCAGAACAACTGGAATAGAGACCAAAGGAATCATCTAGATGCACTTTATTCGAGTTCAGATGACCTACTGCAGCATTCATGCCATCCGTCGAAATCACGAAGTCATCCCGCCTGGCTGCGCACAAGAAGTCGTGCAGATTTCGATAGAAAATATCTTCGATTGCATCTGGGCTGCAATCCGCTGTGACAACAAACAAGTTGTCTATCAAAGCGAAGGGTGTCTACTTTGCACGAACCTCCAAGTCTCATTGCGCACAGCCGGCTGTCGACTGGAATCCAGTCAAGTATAGCAGCCCCAAATGTTTCACTGAGGACTACATCAGCGTCAGCATCACCAAAAGCCACAGCCTCGGGTCCCCAGAAAGATGCAAATGAATCGTCGCATAAAGACTAGATGGAGATATCATTCGAATTAAAGAGCTTGATTACTGATCGTGAGTGTCTTGGATACAACAAAAATCGATATCCAGGGTCTCCAGTGTACGAGCTAAACGTCCCTGTTGACCTATGCGCACCAATGTCCGCACAGTAAATGTGGCTAATTCGGAGGAATATCGAGGACGAAGATGTGTATCAGTCGGTGGAAGCCGGCTCGGTGAGATTTGGGTGCTATCCCAAAGAACGTGACAGAACAGGAGCGGAACCTGTTCCGATGACACCTTTATTAGCATAGCCAACTATGCTTCTCGAATAATGTAAGTAAGTAGGGTGTAAGGAAGTCAAATAAAACAAACTAGGGGGAAGGCAAACAGTTGTAACTTTTGCAACAATCAGAAACACGTGAAACGTTCACACGAAGGTCAGTCATAGTCATGGCTTTATGCGTTGTGAGCTGCTGTACTCCTCGGTCGCCAGTGCAGAGAAGAGCTTTTTATTCGAGGATGCACCTCTTGTCTTCTCGCAACCAAGCGCTTTCTGCAAGACATCAGAATCACTTCAGATGAGCCGATGACCAGCTTGACAGTTCGTATGCCTCTTTCGGAAAACCTTGTCGGATCAGCGGAGCACGACAAGAGGCAATGGTCCTTTATAGCCAGCGGGCTATATTAGCCGCGTTATAGTGCCACCCCCGGTTGTATGCTTAATGTGTCTTCTGTTTCCCTATGCCACTTCGATTTGCCACTGGAGTACAGGAGAATGGCTGAAAAGCAGCAATTACCGAGCCCAAAACGATACAAGATTTATTATCTTTTCCATATGTTGACAATCATGAATGCAGTACCAACATATATCTTGGCCCAATACCTTATCGTTGACGGCATATATTTTCCCCCTAGTTTAAAAGTCAAGACAGCGCATTTCTGAAAAGAGATTAAATACTTGCATATCACGTTTAGGCATCAAATTAAATTTGTGGTCAATTCAGACAATCTAAAACTTTACTTAGTCCATGTATCCCTGAAAGAAATCCTGCAGAATGCAATATTTGTTTTGTCTTGCGATAGAGTAGAATCTCTCTCAGAACCCAGAATACACCGGTGATTTAGTCGTACTGAGCGGTAATGCACAAGTGATTCAACATATAAGACCGCTTGCCGACTGCGGTACCCATATACAACGTGAACATTTAGGCCTTCAAAAGGTAGTTTCAAGGTAGTTTCTCGCAACTAGCACCAGCCTGTCTGCAATAACCCTCCATCATGGGCGGTTAGAGGTGGTCGATTTATTTCTGTATCTCGGGAGTTTGATTACAACTAGTGAAGGTGTTCGGAAGGCGGTCTAAGCAAGAACTACTATATTCGAACTAATGTCTCCGAAGCATTGTTCATGCCTGACACAAATGTCGGGTAAGCAATGGCGAGGCGTATCGTTGTATGTTGAGTGCATATAGTTGTCCTCTGAGTTAGGCAATCGCTGTGCATTGTTTGGCTTGTGCATGTTTTTCGCATGACTGTCAACCGTTCATCATTCCGCGCTGTTTTTGTTTACGCTGGGGAAGAGTGGAAGATTCTAGTTAGGATGAAGTTCGTTTTTGCTATGGAACCAGTCGGTGCTTTTCAGCCTCTTAATATAACTCCAAGCAATGTTAGTTATCTTTCGTCAGATGTTCTGAAATTTGGGGCTGATGACCGAATTCTTTGATGTGGAAACTAAATGTTCCATTTTTGGACATTCCATTTCTTTTGGAAAGCAATTGTCACAAACCGTGTTTAGTGATACAACAAAATGTGCACTTTTCCTATTCTCATTCATCTGTTCGCCTTCGCTTGATTTCAACTTGTAAATTATTTCACTGTTGTTGTTTCTTGGATACTTCGCTTTTTGGCAGATCGGTGTGGTTAGAGCGTAGGGAGGGCGGCAGTGCATGTTATATTTTATTTTGTATGGCCCATTACAGGACGGGTCTGGAATAGTAAGCCTGTCTATTGCATACGTAGTAACAAAATATCTGTGTTTTCTCGAGAATCTCTTTCTATTTATTTGGCACTGTCATAGTTTCAGCAGTTGAAGTAATGTTAAGTTATAGTAAATCAATTCATCAGTGCGGTTTAACTGTAGGCCTATTTTCAGTGGATCAGCTAATAATGCCTCTACGTTATTTAATATGATATTCATTGCGAAGCTAGTGTTACAGGTAGCAAAGCAACACTGCACATCACACATCTAAAATCACTTTTTGTTTAGATAAAGTGACTGTTTCATGCAATACAGCAGGAACCGAATAGTTAACGCTCCGATTTTCATTCGCTAACCTTACCAGATGATAAGGCAAGGAATTTGATGAACGTACTTATTAAGTTAATGGAATAAATATCAAAATTCGTGGGTTTTGTCTGCAAACTTTCTATTTTCTCTATACGTAAAACAAAAAGTCCTCTTACAAAACAATGAAATTAAGAAGAAACGAAATATAAATACCAAAGGGAAATTTAATTAAATTTTTGGAAGCTTTGTCCCAGATATCGTGGGATTTTGACGCCGGATATCTTCTCTTCCTTGTACTTGATAGTCGTAGGTACAATTGTGACGGTCTGTGTAACGATGATAGCCACAAAATATAAATCCACAGCGGCATGTTATTCCTGAAACAAGTATTGTTGGTGGCCAAAATGTTACTTTAAGTGCGTGATAAAATGCATAAATTTCTAGGACCAGATCTCATGCATGATATAAAACCTAAGGTAATAACTGCTTGTTTCCCTCAGCGTACTCATATTGAAATTGCGTTGGATAAAGCAAACATTTGCTTCACTTCTCTGGGCGGTTATTGTTGCTGTTGTGGCAGAAAATAAAGGAATTTGGACAGGTCACCATTAAATACAGTGTTTAGTAGCTAATAGTTCAATAAGAATCAATATAGATTAGCTAAAACTGGAGTGGGTCAACACAGTAAGATTTTAGCCATAGGCACTTTGTTGTAATGATAGCCAGCGGCATATCGATCGATTACAATTTTCTAATCTACTGCTACCTGACTCATTATCAAAAGTAATTCTAGCATTCCATCTAGTTTCGCTACTATATAACATATTTAAGGAGCTTTTGGTTACACTAAACCGGTCAACACAAATTTGCGCGACCTGTCGAAAATGTGATCACTAAAACGGGCACCACTCCGTCTGCATTTGGCTACAAGTATATGCCGATTTTGCTGAAATTCCTGACTTATACTGTGTTTCTGTAAACCCTTGAGCTTGTTCAGACTTTAATTGCGTTCTTTATTGCTGTATTGTGATTCAGTCATTCCTGGGATTACCTTTTTCAAGTTAGACAAACATTTTGGTGCGCCGGTTCATGCATCTGCCGAGTGGTCAGTGAGATTATTTTTGATTTGTGTACCTTTCATGTTTCGGTGGTCGGCCATTCGTGTGTCTTCGTGCAGGCCTACTTACTGGACTACTTTTGGGTATTCCCGTGATACTACCACATGTAAAAGTAGACCGACATCGAAATTTCGTGTACTCCGGTTGCTAACGCAAAACATGTGGTACCCATTTCAGAACTCAAAAGTCTTACTGAAAGGCAGTCCATAAACAAGGGTCTAGGATTACAAAAAACACATTGGGAAATTACTAATAAGCCAGTCCTGCTCAGTTATTAGAAGCTAGTTATCATTTCCCTATATTTTCTCTCACTATCTTTCAGTGTGCAGTGATTTTGTCCGCTCTGTAAAATACTTTGGGTAGTTCCACGGAGCTAACTTCTTTTCTTTTGAATCATTTAGGTTTATTACCACTGTTATGCTGGCTGATGCTAAGGCCGTATGCATAAATTTCGTAGATTAGGTCATTTCTGCAGCTTGTTTGTTCTGAATAGTTAGTAATTTAATCAATCATTGGAGAATCAATTTTATAAGGCAACCAAGAGACTGTAACTATAGGTCTTCCATGGTACCATTGGCATCAGTCTTGGCTGGAATTTCGAATTGCTTTGTATGGAGAGAAATGCAGAAAACGTTTAATCGATCATTTAATCTACCGCAATTACTTCCCAAATAAAGTGGTCACCATTTCCATTTCCGCAATGGTTTTCGAGATATCATGACTAGTTCTAGAACTGGAGGTTTTACACTAAAATTTTACCACGTGCTACAGCCCTACAGGTGCTGCAACCCAACTTTTGATGTATTTCACAATAAAGCATTTCCATTTTTTATGTTTCGAAGCATTCTCTCCTGACGAATTTTGCATGTGTGGCCATTTATAGCACGAATGTTTGTTTTCAACGAAAAAACTAACCGATGTGCGCCTTCAGTAAATCAGTGATGAATTAGTATGGATCGGCTGAATGGGACCGACTGTTACTGGGAAGCAAATAATGACAATAAGCAGGAAATTTCACATTTCATTCAATAGAATGAATTCCCCGAATCAGAGAACATCAAATGCAAAGTTGTTAGAAATTCAACATGATTAGTTACTGCAATAACTGGTCGCACGTCACAGACAACTTATTTTTGGTATCTCAACTACTTCCGCGGGAAATTACATGGCAAGCACTATTGCTTAAAAGGAGGAAAAACCAACCTCTTTCACGGTGAAACAAAAATTTAGTATATATACTCTCACCTGTTAATCCGACTCGCTTATGACAAACATGACACCGATTCGTTGGTGCACCTGTATAGCAGAAATACTTCCGGTGTTAACATCCTTATGTAGACAATACGGAATTTAAGCAAAATTTTTAGCCGTTTTAGTTTACATCAACCGAAAATAATGGAATAACGTAAATAACAAAATTCTTTGTTTGTCAACAATTTGAAATCAAACAATGGAATGTACTCAATTCTTGACCCTGTTGTTTAACTACTTTTTAAGATATACGTCTAGAAATATCAGTCCTTGAGTAGGACCTCAAATATAGACTGAATGGAGAATGTCTTAAACCGCAACTAAAAAGAGTAAAGCAAAGCAGTTCGATTTTATTCCTGAGCTCATTGCCGCTGAGTTTCCCGTTTACATCATACAGGTTTCATCCTTAGTCAAGTATTAGTCACTTCGACCGCTGAGGCCACAATGTCAACTTGATCAATTAGAACCTCAGAGCTATGGGCGACATCGGTATTCAAAGAGGTCACGTTTGACAATGGCTGGAAAGTTAAGAAAGAAGCTTAAAAAGCATATCGTGTTTATGTAACATTGAAATCACGTTCCCGTGCTCAAGCGGAGTGCCTTGCGTGAGTTAACCTAACTGAAGCAGAATAAGTTATAAGGAAATAACACAGCCACAAAACAATTGATGAATCTATTATTCCAACAGATTAACAAGACATAAGGCCACAGTGAAGCGAACTCAGGGCCCAGGTCTCACGTTACTGGGTTTATGCCATTCTCAGATTGAGTTAAAGAGAAATCACACTGGAATAAGAAACCAGAACGTGAACTTGAGACGACGTAATCCTAAGTTCACGAAAAGATCCGACTCTTATGTGGCAGTTCAGTCATCACTGACGCCAGCTGCCGTTCCAGTTGTGGCAAATGCTATCTATAAAATATATGATGCTCTTTTGGACGTTAGACCAATAGATTCCTAAATCTCTTTTAAAGCTTCTATTTTGCCGTGATTTTTTCCTGAACTCTATCTTGCAACAGTATAGTGAAAGTGTTCCAAGTAACAAAAAGCGCAATTCCATAATTAATAATCAACCGAAGAAAAATGCGTGTAGAGTCCTATGATGGCATTAAACTTTTTCTTGTAATCACTTTCACTACTCGTGATTATTTCTGTTTAGAATAACGTTATTGGAAAAGATAGAAGAGAACAGTAATTACTCGTCATTTGACACCAAAGTTCATCTCACTTTTAAGAAACCGTGGATGCGCTTGTACAGCTATTTCATCCTCGGTAGGAATCACCACAATGTTTTTATGGTTTTTAATGATGAATTGTGCGTTGATATCACCTGATGAATAATTCCATAAAAACTTACAATCTCCTGCTGCTAAAACATTTTCTCATGGCTTCACATCCCACATCCACGGGTAAGATCGGCTTACCTCGGTGAAAATGAGACCAAAATTCCAAGTGCATCTTTCCGACTGATAAAGAAAACCTTTGGGGATGTATGGGACAATGAGTTTCCAATATCGCTTCTGAAGCGGCGAAAAAACCTTACTTTAAAAAAGTAGGATCCGGAAATTATTTCAGAAAGTAGTTAATCAGTAAACAAGCTTCACAATTCCCAGTATATTTTTAGAAAGCCTAAGATGAATGTACTTACCATGTTCATGACTTGAAGCTCCGGGTGAAACACTATTTCCTCTTTCCTTTTCGTCAATATCTGTAAACTGAGCTCTCAGAACTCCATCCTGTTGCATTTCATCAGGTGAAGGTTTAACATCCGGAGGTGCGCTAAGGCACTGGAAAGGAGGTTCAAGCTTTATTTCACTCTGATGAGTTGCATCACTGTTTTCTGGAAAGAAAAAAGATCACAAGGTACGACTAACTATTTGTGTCTTCAACTTTCAATTTTGAAGGAATGAGAATGCAAATGGTATCTACTTGAAATAATTGTCTCATACGTCTAAATATATGTTAAACACGTGAGGAGTATTTTTTAAAAGTCGATAAGAGCCTTGTCGGTAGGAACAAAGCTGTAGTATTGACTTGTGAAGAAAATACACATATAAGATGGCTTTTTTCGATAAACTTTGGGCATCGCTTGGTTCGGACATGTAAAATTGCTAAATGCGACCATTTGACATCGACAAGTTTAGCCATAAGTTGTGATAATTTTTTCCGGGCTACAAAATATACTTTAATTCAGCCTTACATACTTTCCACCGTTAGAAAAAGCCTTTTTACAAATCAAAACTTCGGACTTTATGGTATGCGTAGACTATGAACATTTCATCAAACTTGCAACAGGCAACCATATAATATACTTACAGTTCCAAGTCAAAGTAGGATATTTCCGCTTATAAGTTTTAAGGTAATCAAAAAAGCGAAAAGCACCGCCACTCTACTCATTCTACGTCATTTACAAGATCAACCTGGAAAGGTATCTCACTGGATCTCAAACAATATAACAGAATTATACAAACCGAATAATACCAACAACAAGGATTTCATATTATTTTCTGGATGAGATAAACGATTAAAGTACAGTCTACAACAATAAGGAATAAGTGACATCCTTGCCCTCTAAAAAGCAGACAAGCGTTTTGCACGGTGATTAATAAAACAATCATTTTTCGATTTTATTAAACAACGAGCACAGAAGGCTTCTAGCTGGGGTCTCTGGACAATTAGAATTCTCCTACTAGAGAAATAACTGGCAGCGGAAGTAATTCTGATCCAGCCTTGCAAGTTACGTTCACTTAAATACAGCTGTCTACGTTTAAAACAATGAATGAATAAGAAATTCATACCACCAAACGGCCCTTTAAAAGAAGAAAACCTTGATCATCCCAGATAAAAATCCTATCAATCCCGATCATCAGCTCACTTCCCCGCGAGACGCAGGACACATTAGCCAAATAAGTCAAACAATGTCAATGACTACAATAAATCAGCAAGTAAAGAAGTTGCGTCAATAAAGATTATAAGTATATCAGTAGAACAATATTGTCTATGGACATTAAAACACACCTCAGAACCATCCATAAAAATCTCGTACTTTTGTTTACAGTGCATATCTCCATTGATCAACTACGTTATTCGAAGCCTGATGTTTATTTAACGCAGAAAGCTTTTTAGTTGCGACTTTCAACCAAACGAATCATCTTATTTGCTTCAATTAGACCTAGTTCTATTCATTTCAGTAAGCTTTCAATGTTGTTTGAAAAGATTACGGGCACTTAGCCATTATGCACGGTCGGTCATTTTAATCTTATGGCAGTCATTCGAATACACATGTTATCCATGTCTTTTCACGGCGATTTTGACCATTAATTCGACAAGCTTTCGTATTTCACAAAACACACATGTAGCCATGGTTGAAGGATCCAAAATTAAAAATTCAACCTCAGAAATCCTTAGTTTGTATTAAGTCCAAGCGAAATTAAGACCAATTTATTGTTGCAAAAAAACGCTAGCAAATCGATCACTTCCCTGAATCAGATCTGGACATACGCCTTGCCATCAGTAACAAAAAGCTTACAAAAGGCGATTTTAGGACTATTTTCAACTTCAAGGTGGAGGTAATCATAAAACTCGAAGTGACTCAGGAATCCGCTGCCAGTTACTAACACAAAATATTAGTTCAAATTTCGTTGGAACTGGCTCACTTCTCCAGTCAGCAATCTTTATATTCGCTCTCTGAAATAACTTCTTATATTTCAGTTACAAGTTATTGCTGTTATGAATAAACGATTCGAGATGTGGCTTCAAAAATAATGCCAATTCTAAAGAAATCTTTAAATTTTTGGTTATCTCTTTGGAGATAAATCAACCTCAAATTTCACTGTAGGGTCTAAGGTAGTCTATTGTACTACCTGACATATGTGAACGCACGCAATTACTTAATGGACAAAAACGCATGACGTTCTCTGCAACTATTGCATTGAGCATACTGCTATATCTCCCTGAAAATATAACGCAAAGGTAAGCTGTTTCTTAATTTAGTGGGTGTTATTTTAATCAGATAATCTGCAATATAATTATGTATAGCTTTCTGTGCATTTAAAAACTATTTTTTGGCAAAATGGACGTGATGAAAGGCTGACAGCCAGTTTTTCAAAGTATTGTGTGCTCCAAAGTGAATCCATGGAATTTAGAGTTGATCGCCTCCAAGAAATTGCCACAAAATTAGATTCAGGATAAAATCATCGAAACTAACTTTCACTTGGCTGACAATTCTTTGCGGATGTTGAAATTCGATCAGCTGGCTGAAAGAGAAGGATAGCGATATTTAGGGTCTAATTTAGAATGAATCTATAAAGTCCCCTTACCTAGACAATACTACTCATTAAATTTATAAACAGTTACTTGCTTCTTCGATTGAGTTAAGAGGAGTGACCAAAATAAATGCCTTCTACTAAGTTTTTCACGAATTGCTCCTGGGCATTAAAATCAAAACAGTCTTTTACCTGGAGTTATTTGCTATCTAGCCATGCATACATGTTACCGTAGACGTTTGTCAGTTGGCTTAATTGAAGTAAACATTTTGATATTTATCCGAATACACGATGTCCCATTACTACATTTTTTGTATGTACAGACAATCAATTTCTTAAAAGGTCCCAAAATCTTGTGGAGTTTGATTACAATATATTTATAAAGTCACATTTGCTGATAAATAGATTAAACTAACGTGAAGATGTGAAGATGCACCCAAGCAAGCAAAAATCGATATATTTGGACCTCATAGAAACAGACATATAGAGCGAGTTGAAAACATGCACAGTGCCAAAGCAGTAACAATTAAACAAAGCAAACAGGGAAAGGATGGGAAACTAATTACGCTCCACGTTTTATACTACTCGCATTCTTTGATACTTTCGGTATAACCTCTGCAACATTTGCAACATCGGCATCGATTCTAAGTCTGATCATTCTGCGTCTATGCATAACAAAAACTCCATTCTCTTTGGCTCCAAACAGGAAGTCAGAAATAGTAAATAGATGACGACAACAACAGCAACCTCATCATGAAATTTTGACAAATCGTAGCTCGACTGTCACATCGCATCTTCCAGCCTTCTCCAGCGTAAACAAAAACAGCGCGGAATGATGAACGGTTGACAGTCATGCGAAAAACATGCACAAGCCAAACAATGCACAGCGATTGCCTAACTCAGAGGACAACTATATGCACTCAACATACAACGATACGCCTCGCCATTGCTTACCCGACATTTGTGTCAGGCATGAACAATGCTTCGGAGACATTAGTTCGAATATAGTAGTTCTTGCTTAGACCGCCTTCCGAACACCTTCACTAGTTGTAATCAAACTCCCGAGATACAGAAATAAATCGACCACCTCTAACCGCCCATGATGGAGGGTTATTGCAGACAGGCTGGTGCTAGTTGCGAGAAACTACCTTGAAACTACCTTTTGAAGGCCTAAATGTTCACGTTGTATATGGGTACCGCAGTCGGCAAGCGGTCTTATATGTTGAATCACTTGTGCATTACCGCTCAGTACGACTAAATCACCGGTGTACTCTGGGTTCTGGGAGGAACACTAAATCTTTGGCGCGATCGAAAATAGAATTATTGCTCTGTGGTTAGAAGAGATATTTTTGTGAGCCCTTCATATAAATGGTGACAACAGGCAACTCCCCAGGAGGGTGGAATTTCTGGAAACAACTGTCCTTCAACAACAAATTTGAATTTGTTTGAGCTGCCCCATTCTTCCATTTGTAAATGTAGCTGAAAAGAGACTATCAGAATCCTGTGCTCCGTAACGTTTTAGGTTTTGTAACCTTTTGGATCACCTCAGAAATTAGATCTATTAAAACTGGCTACAGGACGTTTGCCAGAATGTCCGCGGGAAGCATGGACGCCGAAAGCCAGTTGGACTGTAGTTTAAAGTACTCCAACCAGCGTACAAGGTTTATACATTGACTATGAATAAGTGAGCGCTAGACTGCGTATGTTATTTCGTTTAAATCAAATGCATTCTTATTGGTCGTTCGCATGGAGTGGAGCAGCTTGGGGGCATCCTCTATGGCGGCTGCATGTTTCAACTGAAATACATGATGAGACCGCCAGATATCATAATCCTTACGTAAGCTTCCATTTGCACTTAATACTTTTGTCTTTTTCATCCCACCAGATTTACGTCCCTTCCTCCATTCATACGTTTTACTTATCACGTCGCCTCAAGTAACACACCACTCAGTAAACTGCACCGGTACCGAGTTATCTGTGTTTTGCTAGTCGTCGCCGCGTTTTATGTGACCCGAGGCATAAGTGGCACCTTTCAGGGTTTGCTTTTGCTTGAATTCGATGCCTAGGAGCGAATTTCAATATTACTTTTTCCTTAATAAGAGTAATTGCTTATTCAATTCTCAAAATTGGAACATAACTAAATCTTGGAGTGAAACAAAGCAATGAAACGACATGTTTTGACAGTGTGCTCATTTCCATGCGTCAAATTCTGAAAAATATCTATATGAAAGCGGAATCAAAAGGAATGTGTGGACGCAAATCGGAGAACGAATAGTAAGAACCTGCTAATTTAACCAAAAGTAACCGAACACTTCCACTGTCTGCATATATTCATGTATTCTCTATTATTTTTAAGCAGTAGAAACATTCAACGGTTGATCAAGGCAATTGCTGGTGTACTTTTTAGAGTTGGGACTTCATTGGTGTCAACGGTGTCGTATTTCAATTAAAAAGTCTGTATGCAACTAAATACTGTCAGTTCTCATCTAATTGTAAAAACATACGCCAAGCTACTATTTAGCATGAGTACAGTTTTTCTTGTGAAAAAAGAACATGAAAATAGCTTCAAAACTGTTGAGGATTCCTTGTCAGCTAATTTGTCAATCACCCATGGGAGTCAAGTTTGAGAGACTGAGTTGACGTAAGAAGATAAACAACGCCCAAGAGCACCATGTTAAATTAGTTAAGCACATTATCTCATCAAATTTATACTGTACCTCATACTCCTAGCTAAAACCGCAGATATTAGTGCATCATTTGCATCACTGTTGTTTTGTGTAGGACTCAGGCCAGCGGTACCGGAACTTTAGTCTAGCATACCCTAAGTAAGCCATAAGTACGTTAATCCTTGTTTTTCTTAAAGTGTAACCATCACTCGTAACAGAATGAGGCGGTCCAAAAAATTACCATTTTTTCGTGACTATAGTAACAGCGATTGTTGTTATTTAAAAGCTGGATTCCGGTTTCTTCCAAAAGGTAAATTAGCCCCAAAAGCCTTAATACGGTCAAGGGTTTGTCTGTGATTTCGAGTTGGCTTATTGATCTGAACCTCATCAGTGACGGTCTCAAGTAACTGTGTATCTCAGTCAGCCTCCGCTAATGACATCCTACCCACTATGTCCTCCTGGCCTGAGTGTCCCAACCAAACTTTCAGGGCTAGAAAATAGCCGGTACTTTCCAGTGGACCAGCCTAGAGGAGATGAATTAACCCTGATTCTAAACTAATAGATCCAAAATTTGGTCAAATTTTCCAAATGAATTGTGATTATCCCAACACGACTATCTTCAAATTGAAAGTATTAGGCATTTTCCCCATAATGTACGTTGCTTGTATTTACTCGCATTTCCACTGGACTACTCTGCTTTTCATCACCGGCTAAATTACTCTTAATTTACGGGGAATTCAACGGCCGACCCCAAGCTCTTCCTCTGACTTCCTGACGAACGAGTTGAAAAACACCTTAAGTCTTAACAGGTATTTATAGAAAGCACTGTCGATGGAAGTAATGGTACTGTTCTCCAGTGAACTAAGAACGCACAACACTAGTATAAATTTAACCAAAAAAACGTAGAGACGAATAACAGATATTCAATAAGAACTACCTGTAAAAGGTTGATCTCTTGATTTCGAACGTCAACACCGTCCACGGCGAAAGGACACTAATGCTGACGCATTATCCGGCGTCACAGTTGAAACGACGATTGTCCAACTTGTCACGTAGCCACGATTACGTTGGAAGCTGAGAAGTCAGAATAGGCAAAGATCCAAAAAAACGACCCGGAGACAAGGCTGGCCTAAGAGACTATGAATCGGAGTGATTAGAAATCCACGAAAGCCAAATTAGCTGGTCTTAGCCGAAGAGGTCATTGACTGTGGTCTGCATAGTGGCGACTGATACTTTGAGATGAAGTATTGTATTGCCAGTGTGGAGAAATCTGTAGCCCATCACCCTTGGTAGCTCAGTCAGTAGTACCGCACGTACTAAAAGAGCTGTATAAAGTGTTGGGTCATCCGGCGGAACACAAAATCGATCAAGCCTTGTCTCAACGATATTAGCTTCCTTATTAACGGAGAGATGTGGTGACTTTTCGTGGTCAATCTACGAAACGTATTCATATCGAACCACCGGGGAGTTTACAGCAAAGCGCCTCTCTACCTGATGACCACGGGCTATCCGAACAGTCTGGTCAGGATGAACAACGTGGGTCATTACCAGAGAAACTAAAATGAAATGGTTAATTTGGTGATACTTAAGCATGTTGTCTGGATTGCAAAGGTTTCCCCGCCAGCTAAAGTAAAATAATCAAGGAGTGAACAATAACCCCTCCGCTCAGTCGTGTTTATAATAATGCTGCCCCAGATTTGGCCTATCCCGTAAGAGTACGATAGGCCAGAAAGGTGCCGTGGATACCAGGTTCAGAAAAGATTGGAGGCTGCTCGCCTCGTGGAATAAGCAAACAGAAAACCTTTAAAAGCGTTTATATGAGCTGGAAGTTCGCCAAAAAACATCATCAAAAAATACATGGAATTAGACCAAAGAAACAATCTACTAAATGGGAAAACCTAAATGGTTGGATTGGTGTTGCATTTTTTAAACTTGAAGCAAGGTCGTCAGTTTTAAGATCAGGATGCTTAGCAACATCTCCAATTAATGGACATCCAAGAAACCGCTAAAACTAGTAGTATTTCTAGTTCGAGACCGCAACCAAAAGGGACTTCCAAAGGTGACTTGTTCTGAAGACCAAGATCAAGTCTAGGGCAGTAGTAATATAGATAAAACTAGGCAGATAGGTTATGGCCAACGCATTTATGAAATTACTTTTGCTGTTGATGGAACTTTCGCGATCTAAATACCAAGCGCATGAATTACACAATTGTGCAGAATGTCAATCTGAGCTACGGAACGACACCAATGCTGACTATTCTGCACTATTGTTCGGAACCTTTCCGCTGCCTTCTCCCGATGCTACGATGTTAGCTTAAACAGTATTAGACCATCGGATAGCTTGCTAGGATTACCCAGAGCGGCTACACCTGAGTGGATGATCTTGTTTTGAGGATGTCTTTGTGGTCAAACTGTCAGGTGTATGGAATTGAGGGACTAATCAGGGACTACTCCTCAGCACCCGCAAGAAAATGGGCAAAGAGAAAAAACAATTGTTTGCTGAAAGACTTTCTGATGGCTTCCATTAATGAAGTACCAACTCGCAAATTTAGCGTGAATATAGGCCATTGCCTCCTTGTGTACCTTACCACAATTCATAAGCTGATTTGCCATACTCAGTATGTCATGTTTAAGTGTTGAGAGCTATTGCCGCCTACAGTTTTAGTGGTTCCATTCTCGGTCTTAGACCTTTTATCAGCTGATTTCCTGCGGCCGGCGGAATGTCGTACACCAATTATGCCAAATATATGTCTGATAGTATAACTAAAATCAGTTGATGCTAATTAATTTTCTAGTTATGGACTCTGAAACGTGCAATCCAATCGGCGCCCCCATTTTATGTAACATGAATATCCACGGACAAAGATGCCCAGACATAACATCCCGTCCTTGAAATCCATTTTAATTCCCCAATCAGCTCAAGTTTTTAAAAATTTCGTTTAATTTTACCCGTAGAAAAATACAACAGTGTAAGAAGGGAATTTCTCTTGCAATTTTTATCCTGAATTGTTCAAGTTTAGTAATACACGTTATTATTTTGATTTTATTACTGCCGTAAATGTTCCTTGACATTTAACGAAATTCGGGTTTACTCCAAGAATGCTGAGTCAGTAGAATCGACAATTGCTTTCGTATTTCACTTGAACTGGGGTTAATAGCCTAGCTGAGGGAGACGGATGGCTCCTAAAGTGCTGCAAAGCTCACGAACTGCAACGTTCAACCCCAAGATTACTGGACACAGTAGGTGGATCGAGCTGTTGGGTTAAAAATCATTTCGCATAAAATGTTACTTTGAGGAAATATCTGTTATACGATCAACGTTTTTGGGAGTCTTGTTGAGCGCAAACTGAATTTCTTCGTGAAAAGCACCGCTTTCTCAGAATAATTCTTCTACTGAATACAGCAAATTCACTCAACATCACGGCAATAATGCTTTCTCTATTCACGGTTGTTCCAGTTGTAAGCAACCACCAAAATGTCATTTTCCCAGATGTATCTGACAAAAGGGCGGAGTAACAAGACTTCCGATGAGATTTTCCCTGTAAATATATAAATTATTGTAACTGCTTGCAGATTTTTAGTTTTCCCCTGAACCGGTAGATTATTTCATTGAACAAACAGTTTGAATATATAAAAGCCTTTCTATTCAACTTGGCATTAAGATTTGATTAATATTTCATGTCCTTTTCCGGAAAACTATGTAAACACCGGAGTGCACCAGATGTCGAAAAAAGTGAAATATACAGTCAGCTTAGGTTCAGTTATCACACGACATCAGATATCTAGTTTTTAAAACAATGGCCATTGCTCTACATGAGGATATTTGGGGTTTTCTCTGCAGCGAATGGCAAGGTCGCCACTTGAACAAATCACAGTGTAGGAGAAGTAAAATAACTTCACTACCTAGCAGGAGGATTCTGTATGAAGAAGATCAAAACTGCTCTGATGTTCAGGTTTTGCATTCGCCGATGTTTAATAGCAACACAGACAATTTGGTGTGTATGCTTACATTGTGATTAACATGGACGTCTGCTCAAACAATTTGTTTTTTGTGTAGTCATGTACAGGATAACATGTTGCTCGCCATAAACCCCTTTCATTACTTTTGAAAATGCCCGTGCGCTGCAAACCAGCTGATAGTCGCAATATGGAACTGTTTCCAGCTTTCTCTGAAGAAGAGTTTGAGAAATATTTGCTCTATCCTCGCAATGGAAAAGAATTTGGCCAGCTATTAATGCTGATGTTAAGTAATTACTTTAATCATAGTTGAAAATTTGTTAGTAAAAGTTTATTAGTACATTTCGTGCATAGAAAGATATGTTGCTGCACTTGATATCCATAAGTCACTATCGGTCTCTCGGCCCTCATATGAATTTATTCCTTATTGTGATTCGGTGAGACGGGGTATATCGATTGAAAAACCAATCGCCTGCCCGATCTAGTTCAACAGCAATGATCTATTAGGTTGATTGCGGGTCTCGATAAAATAGTACTCAGTGCAACAATCATCTATACGATAGATGCAGTTGGCATGCTAACGCAGCGTCAGTCTTTCAGCATCATCAACGAAATCTGTTAGCCACCTCAGAAGTTTGCTATCAGATTAAAAAGACCCCAACAATGATTACATGAGCAATTTGCCAAGACACCTCGTGGACTTTGGCTTAAGTCCATCCAAATGGTAGGACCAACACAGGCCACATGGAGATATTTTAACAAACGCTATCTCAATAAAGTCACACTTAGCCTTTTGCTACACTGTTCAGACTACGTGTCCTAACCAAAATCCTTCCTCGCTTACTATATTAATCTGGTGTGAAGTATTGAAACGGATGATCTATTTGTCAACTTAGGACTGTCAACTGCCAACATAGTTAAATATTATTCCGTTATTCTCTAATTTCCTTGTACTGAAAGAAAAATTATTTGAACAATAACTTTTTTTGGTTAATCCAACAACTTACAAAAACCATTGCTGATTGAATTGATGCAAAAAGTTTTTTGATTATGAACAATAATGTAGTCATTCCTAGATTATGATGTTTACAAATTACTGGCTTGTTAATACCACTTAATGACGACATCAGGTAGAGTGTGTACATTTTTTGCTTGTGTATGTGTACGTTATACACAGGATTGAGAACAAGCACGGTACCACCATAGCAACAAGTAGATGAGACATCACAGAAAGTAGACAAACAAGGGGGAAGATAAAAAACATAACAACCTTTACTTAGGCAAAGTACAACAACGGAATCTTGTTACGTCAGCAGCAAGTTACGACAGTTCACTGCGAATGTCGTAACAGCTCCTGCAAAACATTTATCAATCAGTCATTTTCCTGTGTTATCAATGTGAATTCTGAATGTTGTAAGAAATCTTGAGGTAATAATAATCTTTGCTTGTCCTTGCCATTGGACTCAGAGATTGTAATTTTTCGAGCAAAACAATACGTTGTAAATAAAACACAGAACTGGAGGTTAAATACTTTAATTACTGACAAGTATCCAACGCAGGACATAAACCTGAGGGTAAACAACTTTGAAAGTTCCATCACTTTTTTCTGTGGTTTTAAAAAATAATGGGTCCTCCTCCGTCGTGATCTTTGATGCAGTATTCTGAACGTAACACGTGAGCACTAGAAGTTAACACTAGAAGCCACATAAAGGCACAATAGCACAGACACAAATAAGAGCCACAGCGTGGTGACACAAAGTGGACAAGGCACCGGTATGCACCATGCAATAAGAAGAAATGCGCAGCTCCTAGATGTACAATAACACAAAGACCGTGGCTCAGACGGAGATCAAAACACACTGAATTTGGAGAAAATGGCATGGATATGTGCCATTAGGAACCTCAACCGCACAGCATAGTGGAGAGGACAAGAAGCCCCTCTGATCCAGCGATCGTACGAAATGGAGCGCGGGACAGAATAGCACAGAACAAGCCCGCGTGTTTATTGACCGTCTAACAATGCAGGTCAAAAGTCAGGTAAGCTCTACTTTTCATATAGTTTGGCGGGATTACCTTAAGCGATGGACACAGTAACCAATCAGGGAGCCGAATCTTGCAGAAATTTTAACCGCACGGTACTTAAAATATCGTCATTTTCAAAAAGTCTTGAAAAGCTTAGATAATATTACAGCGGATGTGGAATTGTTACCATCTTTAATAGTCATATTTATCTTCCTCGCTCTAATGGGCTTTTCTAGAGCTAAACTTTGACTTGACTTCGCCATCTCAGGCCGAAACTTCTCTGTCATTTGGCTTAATGTTGCTCCATGAAATTGTGAATTACCATGAAAAAACAGTTGTTTCATTTTCCAAGGTTATTATGTCATCTTAAATAACGCAGGAGAGTAAAAACCAGCAGCATACTATAGATCAAAAACACTCGGAAGTATCCAACAAAAACAACAAACGTATTAAGCAGCAAAGATTCGTATTGTCAACTAATTCTCCCGTCTGTGGATAAAATTCAACCAACACTGAAGCCAAACTGTATCATCAGTTAACTGATTAAGGAATGCCTCTTCATAAAAACAATCTTCTCACAGCTGATCCACACCACTATACATAGGCGTAGGCTAAGTAGTTTCAAGTTGCATAACCATAATTGACAGTTACATTCACGGGTTTGATCTCTAACAAAAAACATTTGTATTTCCAAAGAATATTTCACAGTAATAAGTGAGTACTTTTCTTTCCAAAGGCTATTCATTTGACAAAGCCACTTAGCTGACGCTAACAACTAATAAGTTTTGAAGCATTTTTTCAATTCGCCACTAATACTGGCAAATTAGTGTGAGTCGCCACCGTATTATATGCCATTGTATCGTATTGTACAGCAGACTTCTGTAACACTAGGAAGCTATTATTTCCGGTATCACCGTAGAAAGAAAAAAAGGACTAATGAGCACGACAAAGACTAGTGCCATCAACGTGTAAGAAAATAGACGGCAGACATTGTGAAAAATATTTTGGTTATGTAAATTAAAACGGAGCCCACTCATTTTCTTTTCTTAATCAGGATGCGCGCTAAATATGAATCAGGGGATTTGCCATAAGTAGTAATACGGAGGGAATTAGTCTATGATTTGAACTAGTGGAGTTGCGTGTCAGAACGTCATATTATTAAGGAAGAAAGGAGCGGGATCTGCAAGAATTCTTCGTGGAAAATTTTTCCCAGACTTTGATAGTCTGGTGCCATATTTATCAATAATAGAGTCAATCGGAATAGAAGAAACGCAACTAACGATGGACAAACTTCGGCAACGCATGTGAAGTTCTTTCTTCACTAGCCCGGAAAATACATCTAAAGCGACAGAATATGACGGGCAAAAAGACGGTTTGACTTGCACCAAATTATCTCAGTCCGAGGATTCCGAAAGACAAATGACGCATGCGCGAGGACCACTGCAAGTTGATGTAACTTGCATCATCCTTGCGGATGACCTGAAGATGGTTGGGTCTACTGTAGGTAATGATGTTATCTCAGGGTTTAACGGAGCAAAATCATGAGATCTACCACTTATTCTGAGCGAAACTCGCCCGCTTTCAAGAAATATAGATTGCTCTGCAGTAATACACAAAATTGACCATTTCAGCATAAATGGAGGAAACAAAATAAAGAACATGAGGATACCTATTACACGGGGTTTACGATACGTTGATATATGTGCGGTAGTTGTAAATGTACCCAAATGGAGATTTTAAAATTAAATTAGCATTGCCGCGCCAAAATCCAGAGATTTTCATCCCCCTATATAAAGCTTTCTTTAGGCTCTACTTATAATTCTGAATTTATGGATGCTCGAATTTCTTTCAAAATGATGTCAGCTGATTGGACATCGTGCATTGCCTTACTGCACTTGTGGTTGAGAGTCAAAGAGGAGAGATCTGTGAACAAAAGCTAATGGAATCAGAGCAAAGATAGACTGAATGTGACCTAACAGAAACTTTCAAGATAACGAAGCTACTTGCTGAGATTCGACCCGAAGCTGTTATTTTATTATCTTTAATCAATAATTAGAAAAACGAAAAGGAACTGACAGACGTTTGTTCTTGGCTGCTAGTTGGGGGTGCACCCATTCAGAAACGGGGTTAGGTGAAGACAGTAAGCTATCTGGGGGCGCCATAAAGTCACACCATTAGTACTTTCAAGGTGAACTTTGATACTAAGTGAGATGATGTATGTTGGTTTTTCAATGCTTAGGATGCGCGCAGACTACCCTTGACGTTGTAAATCTAAATAAAAGGCTGAAGAAGTATTCTGCTTTCTTGAGGTAAATATCAGAGTTACCTCAAAAAAGAAAACATTTCCGGAAGTGGATGCCTATTCTTGTGCATACCACTGGAAGAACCGTGGATACTCAACTGACCCTCTGGGGCCCTTCTTTCCTGCAGAACACAAGTGTAATGAAGCATTCAAACAGTAAAAGGACATGAGATTTCTGTGGGCAAATAACTAATAAACAAGACTCATTTGTGGAAGCCGATATTAAGAGTGAATGTGAGATAAAAACTTCTGGGACGTAAGATAATGGTTAAGAGACGCATAGACCATGTCACAGACGATAAAAATATTTAAGATAATAGATTTGAAGCAAGGTGAAACTTTTCTATCGGTGAGACACTGAATATAGAAGTCCAAATTTTTATTTTGCAAGATTCTGCACTTGTCAGCACATACGGAATAGAGCAGTATTGGAACTAGACACTCACCGTTACCTCTTGCCTTGAGAGTAAAGACAAGTATATTTACTTCTGTTATAGTCATGGCCTAAATCCCGAATGCACTTGCCAGAGTGGTAAATTGGTATGGTGTTTTCATCAGAAGATGCTGACTGTTGCAAACCAATGAAATCACTTTAACCTCAAATTTGGTATGCAAGATGGAACTAACTGGAAATAAAAACCCATTTGCTCACTAAAATTTCCTTGAATGAGGTTACAAGACAATCAAATGTTTTAATACAGGCACACTTTCAAATAGGATTGAAGACATACATCATAATCTTTATGAAATTTTGATCGACCCCCACACCCCCAAAAAAAGGAATAACGAGAAAACAACCTGATATATCGAAGGACCCTCTGTTTGACTTCAAAATAAAACGAGATCAAACTTCATTTCTTGAAACGCAATTTTACCTCAAATGGCTCAGTTCAGCTGTAACAAATGTGCCTCAAGTTAAGAGTGATACAAAGGGATAAATAAACACTTGAAATTTCCCCAGTAGTACACAGAGAATAATAGCATCAACTTCTCTTCGATATCTATGATGTACCAGCAGCCCTTTTTCCGTTATATAGAAGTGATTCGGCCATTTTGGTAAACAAATTTACTAAAATTTGCGACACAATAGTCGGAACAGATGCCATGCAACGATGCAAATTTTTCCACTTTGAGTTTAAACTTAGGGGAATTCCGTAGTTAACTTAAATCACCTAATGTGAAAATGTTTACACCTTCAGTCAACAGTTTGTAGCAAATGCTACTAACCTTGCCCTTGAATTGGTGTGATGCACTGAAACTCCATTAAGATCATTTAGATGATCCATCCATTCAACAAGAATGAAGAACCCTAGCATTCTTAGAGAAATGCCCCTAAAATTAGCCTCTAAACGGTAAATTGTAATTCCGTAGGTTTACCTACGTTTTGAAATAAAAGGAATTTCCAAATCCAATTACGTAGCTCCGTATACTTTTGAGAAATCTAAAGTTTTTGGAACAACAGATCACAAAATAAGCTAACAATTAAAAAATAGCTTTAGAAAAATAACGCTCGCAAATATGCCCTGATCATAAATAATCAAAAGAATTATCTTACGGCATTAAGTTTGAAACCATCAAACTAGTACGACTTCCAGACACAAAATCACCCAAAACTCACGTCTTTAACCCCACTTGGAATACCGCCAGGAAAACCGTCTGCGGCTCCACTAGGGTGAATGAGCGATTTGTAACACTTCGAACACATTCCATCAAATTGTGTGCTACCGTAGTAACCACATCCGTTTTTGCACAGTCGGTTAGTGTTACAATTATTCTTTACTTTCATCTTCTGGCAGATTGTGCCAAAAAGACACCCTACCCACCACGGATACACATCAACACCTTCACAATGACGCCACGGCTTAGGATAAAGAACTCGAAAAAACAACATCAATTTTTGATCAACATTCAGGTCAGAGCAGTTAGCACATCAAAGAAGTGCCTATAGAGGTCAAACAAACGTCAACATCGGTTTATTTTGCCGGCGAATTTCACTGGAATCCAACACTACGCAGTTTCCGAAGTGTTTTTTTCGAATGCAGAGCTTTGCAGCGGTATCATGACAAAATATACATGCACATTTAGTCATTACATTCAAGTGTGCAATACGGGAAAAAACAGACGATGCGCTTCAACCTCAACTACGTTTCCAGATCCGGAAGCGTTGTATTTCACCATATATTGGTCGAGAGAATCCACTGATGTGTGTCCAGCACCCTGGAGAAATTTGTATAGCTGCGATAGCCTTGAAGTAGCTGACGAGTGCAAGGCAAAGTCAGAAGACCACCTTATAATCCGGTTTTTGAAAAATTGGGCCGTCTTACAGACAATGGTGACTCCTGTATAGCTTTAGGCTGTGTCTTCTTCTCCGACATATAAGAGCGAAATCCAAAAGTTAGCCGGCCTCTGTGCCTCCCAGGACCTTCGAAACCTTCAATGCTCTTACTGAGTCCCCTCTTTTTTGTTCACTGTACATCGAGGATAGACCCAGCTTATGAAGCGTTTTACATAACATTTCCCTCGCTGCACAGCCACTATCATCGTTGCCTATCCTTGAACCTTCTTTACGCAATCTATAGTGTTTCGGTAGTACGAGCCCCAAGATTGCCCACATTGCTTGGGGAGATGCGCCAGTGATTCGTAAAAGAGCGGGAACTATTGCCTCTAATTCCACGATACTGTAGTACGAAGTATGGTCATCAGAACTCTAGCCTTGCTTCGCCCCACCTGACGCTGCCTAAACGGCTGAAAGTCCAGCTTGCCACTAACCTTTAAACTCTTGACCGAAGATAAGTACGGCAGCGGCCTATTAGAGGCTTTGTCTACGGTCGCAGTCATTAGACGATATCTGTGAAAGTTAAGTGGCAGATCCCAGCGAGGCAATCGTATTTTGACCTCTTCTGCTACGTTGACGTCGTCTGAAAAGTTGAAATGAGGGTTGGCCAGACCCTGGGTAAAGTCATTTATGGATAAAGAAGCTGAATGGGTTCATCCACAAACCATCCAGGGACATCACTAGTGGCATCTTCTGGTCCGGGCTCGGGGTTACTCGGATGAACTGTAGAGCCAAGGCGGTTAAGCAACTGCTCCACCAGTTGCCTGGCTGATCCATTCACACAGAGAGAGCAGCCCTGGAGTCTTTAAGTATTGCACGGGTTCGAGACCAGTAGGCCAATTGTCCTGGGTCTGTAAAAACCTCTTCGCATCTCGTTTGGACGGCACCGAGATAATCTGGTTGACGGGGAACAATACACTCTGCGGTGATGGGGACGGATAACAACGGCGATATTCCCAAACTGGATAAGCTTGGCGGTATTCGGATAGTGCACAACTGCCCAGTGCTGGTTTGGCCGAGGTCCAGAGCGGAAATCAGTAGATTAGTCGTAGAAGGCTATCTAATTAAAATGGATTTGCTGGCCGATGTTGCGATATCTCCAGGGAACGTATTAAATCTGGCTACCGCCGACCAATGCGATAAGAAGATGGCTCCCAGGCATACCCGAGGCCTCGCTCTGAAAATCTGCCTTTAATATCCCCCTTACGGAGAGGGGATGGAGGCCAAAATACTTCCTTGATTTGAGTGTTACCAAGGGGTGTTACATCAAGAAAAGATCACTCCGGGTATTCCTCTCGTCAAGAAGGTCCGAATCCAGCTTCAGGAGACAGGAAATATCAAACAGTTGGGGAGCCCAAAACGACTTTGATGAAGGCCCTCTGAAGCTATTCGCTGACGATCCCAACGCTCACCATTCGCCTCCAGCATTCCGCAAACTTTAAGAAAGTTGTCGGTCAGTATACGTGTGGAAGGCCCGTGGGTCAGATTCAGTACTCGGAATGCCGCATTGTTGGTACATTGATTGTGACGGCAGAAAAATGTCGCTGTCAAGCTAAAAACCGGTTGCTTTGTGACAAGCGACTACTGTCAACGTGGCAGCCTCGTTGCTGGTGGATCCGTGCTGGTCTGCTCTGCCAAGCCCCATGCAGACGCACCCATTCTCGTTAACAAGAAGCCCTAAATATTTTGGCCATCCTTTTGCTTTCTCGACGGATGCCTACGAGGTCCCGGGATTAGGCCCCAGGAGGTCACGTCCTGTGCATACATGGCATTGTTAACTGGGGGTGTTTGAAGGAGGTCATCAACGTTTTCACCAGAGAGACGATGTTGCACATCATCGGGCATTGTGATACTTCCGCAGTGACTAGTAGTACTTGTGAGGGGGCGTTCCCTACCTTCACCATAAGGCAAGACCGGTTAAAGAGCTGGACAGTTTGTGTGGGATGGAACCAACAACACCACAGCTCTGCTACGCATAGAAAAGTGGAATTTGGGGAACATTGTCGGGTTCAATAAAAACAGCGCATGAAATGTGGGCGCCGTCATATACCTTCGACAGGTTGTCCTTTGCGATTACTAAATCAAGAAAGAAACCGTGTTGGAATGTGTGTACATGCTGTTTAAACGCAGTTGCTGGAGCAAAGCTTATTTCAGAACTCGTTTAAAATTTAATCTGGAGGCTGATTAAGCTAATTGGCCGATAACTTCAGTGCAGACGCTAGCTAATTTTCTTTAAAATGGGTGGCAATGCTGCTACCGCTCACTATTTGAGGAAGTTTCCACTACTAGCACACTGTTGGAAAATGGAAATGAAAGATATGCTTAACCCGTCCGCCGTCTCTTTTAGGTCACGAATGCGGACTAAGTCGGGGCCTACGGAACAATGTGTGTTTAGACTCCGGAATCCTCGTTTGACTGCACCCGTAGCAACAACAGTGTGGCTCATTGTGGTTGCTTCGGGTATAATGTAGAGTAAGAGATTCGTAATTCACGGACTGGGGCCAAAAAGGCTGTTGAACCCTAAAACGAAAGTTTATGCTGTAGTGAGGGTCTGTAATAGTAGTTTCATGTGTATCTTGAAGGGCTAACTGGGTCGACCACGTGCATTTCCGCGTCAGGTGTGTTGAGAAAAAATGCCTTGTTAGACCACGTTTGGATGTGGGCGGCTTGTTTTCCGTTCACTCTGTATTGCCCTATTTTGAACCCACAAATGAAGTGGAAAAATTGGAAATTTTACTCGTTAGGTGAGATCCAGCCAACAGACGAGATCCTTCTAAGACCCTAACATTTCTAGCGAGATAATGTACTTTTTGGTTTGTGGGTTTGATTCCGGGCGTAAATTGGCTATCTCCTGTTGGAATCCGCTCTTGAAGCTTCACGGCCATAGTATCCATAGGATGTCTGCGATATATGTGCTCTGGTTGAAGGTGGAGAAAGACCCTCAGAAAGTCAAAGATGGCTCTTTTGAGCAATATGGTTGTTCTTAGATCCTGGAAGAAACACAGTAATTTAAAAACGACGTCAAATCGCAGAAGCAGTTGGGCATTCTTGCCAGGTGGTAGTGAGCAGGTCGACTTGGTTGCGTTCACAGGTAATAACCAAATGGAGCAGGGACGGTGCATGTCCTAATCAATATCTTCACGTGAAGCGTCTACGAAATTATGCAGAATGACATCATTGATTCCTCTCTGCATTTTTTACGTACCCAAGGATCACGTGTGGTCTCATTTGATGTAATTCTTCTAATTCCAGACCAGATATTGTTGGCTTTAAAAAGCGCAGCGTAATTGGTTTTCTGTTATTACCTATGCAGATGCATGGCGTGCTACGTTCACAATCTTACGGTGTCGTTTTTGTCTGCTGACGGCATGAAAAAATGTTTGTTTTTCTTAGTCCAATGAATTTGGCACTGAGGTCAGGGAAATACATGCTGATTTGTATGGCATACATTCCGGATGGTGAACTCTTCGTCTAGGAAGAGCCAGATTCTCAAAGGTTCCCGTTTTCCTCTCACTTGGGGACCCGTGATTCATGATCCGCTTCTCAACCACTCGGCCATTACATCTTTTCAAGCATAAACTTTTGGTTTACTTAAGTTAGGAGGAATGTAATTGTGATACCTTGCATATTGAATCTGTCGCACTGCATCCCTACCTATATAAAACGCATTCGATCACTCCTTGAACATGTCAATTTACTTCAGTATACGCAAGCCTCCCGAATCCAGATTGGAGTTTCATTGACATTATTCAGAGGCGCTTTGAAAAGCAAGTGCTTGGTTGGTCAGTGACTCTGAAGTGCAAACCACGCTGTTCAATCCTCAAACTTGAGCCACCCTACCAGCGCTGACTGAAAATTAAACTGGCTTTTCACAAAATCCGGCGATAAGCATTTTTTCTCCACCGCCTTACACATTATTCACCGCTAGTCCCTATCATCTCCGTCGAAGGCTTCCCACCATCTATTCAGAAATAGCCAAACCCTCTTTAATGTCTCATTTATTTCGTGTGGTTTGTTCTGATCTTCAGAACAAACTTCTTATCAACGTTTACTGCATACAGAATCAATCCGCTCTAAATGCTTCCTGAGCGTCACCCAAGTCTTTCAAGTGGACAGAACCATGAGTTAGCCATCTATTACCAAAACGTACACTGATGCCCTCCACTACCCCGAAGCGCTCATGTCAATCCGGGACCCGACATCAATAAATAGTGTAACAAAACTGTACAGATTGCCGTTTCATGCTCTGCTTATTTCCCTCACGCCGTCCCTAACCATCCAGATTACACTCTTTCTAAGAGATACGGAATTCTCTCGAACCAAATACTTACGTCAATTAAGTATTCGCTTTCACCCTGAATCTTTCCCGACCTTCCTTTCCCAAGTTCATTTTGTCCGCTTGATTTTGCATTTCCCAGCCCTCGACCATAGTATAATGGCAAGTCGTTCTTCTGTTTACATTTTATTCCCCACTGGCCTGATCTATCTAAAAGGCTTCGGGGGAGTCACAAAACTGAGTCAGGCTGTGTATTGGCTTCGTTTGTACCCCCGGGCATGTGACCCAAATCCTCCTGTTGCATTCCTTAGCATAATTGCTGATCTCAACTTTGCCTTTCCGCAGCTCTATGAAGTAAAACCCCTAGCGTAATAATAACAAGGTCATGGCTTGCGAACAGTGGGAAAGCAGACCACCTATAGAAGTTGAGAAAAACTGCCAATACGCGGAAAACTATCTTCGGATGAAGAAGCTATATAAAGCTCAAATGCAGGGTCGGCTTGTTAAGGAAAAACAAAAAATTGAAGCCGGACTGTGCAAGAGATAAGACTTGTTTAGCATTTTGTTTCCCTCCCGTCAGCCTAGAATGGATCCCGCAAAAGGGAAAACACTAAACTGGCCGAGTTCGTCTGAAGTATCACTTGCTTGTTCGCTATAGAATTATTATGGTGTTAGCGCATCGTAATCCCCACACTTATTAATCGCCCTGACCATCCCAGTTTTTACCCCAGCTTATTCGTCCATCGTATGCACGCCACCCCCGCATGCTCACTTTGTTTTCAACTGCTATCACATTCATGTTCAAACTACCTAAAACTCCATTTGCAACGTTTTTCTTTCGCATGTGTATATCTACTGTTATATGTCAAAAACTAGAGCATGCCGTGTTCTAACAACACTACCTATTCAAAACCGGCCAACACCGAGTTCCATGGATAAGTCCCTAATCCGCATGTCCTCCTTAAACTATGCTAACAACAGCCTCAATCCCAAATTCTCCATGTTGTTTTCACTCACGGATGACGGATCACCCTCCCCGCCTTTCCTATTCTTGATGTTCCCTGACCGGCGGTCTCATTTTTCAGTTTACTTTTTCATCTCTTCCGTCACAGTAACGCTTTGGATCCCTCCATTAGTGCTGCCTATCGCTTTCTTCACTCTATTATCCACGGCCCGAATATGAATCTCATTTCCTGACTCCAGATTACTAACCAGATTATCTAACGCCCAAGTTCCAACAAACCTTCAATTTATCTGAATAGCTTTTGTGTTCCATACCACTCTATTTGAATGCGCAAAAGAATCCCATGAACTGGTGCAGTATGAAAAACAACTAAATTTAACCCCCTCTGACTTCTGGCAAGTGGAATACTTGGAGTTATTTTGAGAGTATATCTACCACCGACACACCACTATTTCCAACTATCTTTGGCTTGCAGACTTGTCATTGCCATGTATATGCCCGCCTGTCCTCCAATTCAGTAACATATTTTTCGGACTTCGTGGTCATTTGTGTTTTCCTTTGTCTTTCAGTAAAACATGCAAGACGGCTAGTTCCCTCCCCATCATTTCAAACCGTCTAGACGCACTGCGGTACACGGCTCCTCGCTGTAAATTGTTTTCGCCGATGGTTTTGGAAATTTAGGGTAGTATTTTAGGAGTTATAGAATAATTAGAACCGTTTTCCTAGTTCAAAATATTCCCTAAATTTCTTGACTGTTACCTTTTGTTCTACTCCGTCGCTGAAATTTCCGTTAATATTCATTAGAAGCATGGACCATTACACTTTCGGCTCCAGCGTGGACCTGTTTTAAATGCCTTTGTGCTGCTAATCACATTCTACCCGTCTATTAGTTTACCTATAACACCAAATTGGCTAATTAGCCTCTCTAGTTGTTTTTGCCTGCACACTCCCGCACATCTTGACATTATACCATTGCCTGTTACGAAACGTTTACAGCATCTCATAGCCATTTCAGGCATCCTTGGCTTTGTATGTCCCTTATGATGCCCTGAACAGCCAAACCAAAGCGACTTCAGCGCCGTACCGTAGAACTCAAAAAACCTTCAAAATAACGGACTCCCATTAAATCGTGCTCAGCCCCGCTTACTGAAATTTTTATAATTCTTGTCCAAAAGCTCTGAATGTCTCAAAAAGACTGAAACCTATGGATCAAATTATAACAGATCGAGGACTGAATGGGTCAGTTAGGCTGGTTAATGGGGACAGATTTAATGACACTAATAACAGAAATCTGGCTGCCGCTGGCACTTCTTTGGTTCCGTAATCTCTCAAATTTGGTACCCCGTACTAGAAGCACTGACGGTACAACCACGAAGATGATTGCCGTCTTACCGATGTCTTTTCAGGCTAGTTCCAACCGCTTGGCATGCACCCCATCCCAGATACGCCCTCTAGCACTTTCTCGTGCTTCCGTCAAACAAAGCATAGCGCCCAGTCTAAATTAGTTTAATCCTGCAGGATGCGCATATCACTCACTTATTCAATTAACCACAAAACCCTGCACTTCGTTAGCTATCCTGCTAATTCAGTGAGTCAACTTGTCGATACACCTCGAATACCTGGCACTGTCGGCACACTCAATTTCAGTAGGCCCTCCCGGCATGAACTCTGCCAAATCGGAAGGTCCACAAACTCACCAAAGCCTACTAACCGCCGCCTACGTTCACGGGTTGATTGGACCACTATATTTATGCCTCCACTCTTCTTTGGTAGCAGTTGCCACATTCCAACATGCCCCTCCATATTTGGGATCTGCAGCTTATCCTACCTACTTTTACCCACGTGTTATTCAGGCTTACTTAGATGCATCCGCACCACTCCAATGCCCTCTTTCCACTCTTGTACACCCAAATCCTTGTCCCAACTACAGTTATCCTCATAACTTTGCACGATTTAGATCTGGCTCCCCTAGGCTACCTGGAAAACTCTAGATAACTTCATTTTGCCTTTTGATTCACAACCTATCATAATGCCACTTTCCCAGTCCACTCCTGCCCGGCACTTACCCTAATTACCCCAGCTAGACAACATTGCTCTCCTGACTCCTGCGAATTCCAAAAGTAAAGCAAATCCCCACAAACTCATGCACACACCTGCTAGCCGGCCTTTTCTCCGGCCTTTTCCGAAGCCCCCTCCTCAACATCCCCCTAGGTTGACATTTTTGCCGTGACAAGGTTACAATTCGGCCATCTAACACTGTCCCACCCCCACTGATACCATATCCACCACACTGGCATCCTCCGACAACCGGCTCATTTACTCCCAAGTTTCTTCCATTACCTTGGTCTTCAGAACGCAAATCCAATAACAAAGACAGTCCCTCGCCGGCAAGTATACCTAACTCTACTGAACATGCTCCCTTATCACGGCAATGCACTATCCGAACCTCTGATGTATCCCTTGATTATTTGACCCCCATCGAACCCACCTCTTGGATATCACGCGGACTTGAATGTTCCAGTGAATTTTCCCTACTCCAGCTGAACTCCCGCCCACTTACTCATAGAGTAGGGGACCTGAGACTGTTGGCAACTAAAAACACTTACGATATTTTTTTCGTAACAGAGACTTGGCCAAAAGAACACAGCTTCACTCCGTCTTTTTCACTGGCGGGTTATGCGCCCTTCCAAACCAATAGATCAAATCGTAGATGTGGTTGCCTGGCCTACGCAACGCAGCCACACAAGCTTCCGTTCTCCACCACCCACTTCTTAATTCTATCCAGGACATCACGTGGCTTCTGATACAACTACCCGAGGTCCCAATCCACATAAGATGTGTATACTGACCGCCAAACTCGGATAGCTCTGACATTCCTCGACTCACTCAAGCCTCCTTTTGTCTTTCTTGTCTCCCATCCAGCCGTAGGATAATTGCAGGCGATTTCAATGCTTCTAAATTTGTTGGCCTCCTTTATCCAACCCCTTAACCAAACTCTACTTTGCTCTTGAAATACACCCTGGTGGATAGACTTAACACGTGACCATGCTCGCAAGGATCCGTATTGTCTTAGACCTTGTTTTTACGCGCAGCACTCCTAATGTTGAGTTTCCAGTGCTAAAACCTTTCCCTGGGAGTGACCACAAGATGGCCACGTGTAGCTTCCCTGGCGCTAAAACACAACCCTCAGCCATGTGTACCGACGATACTGCCTCGTCCTACATGTCGACTCGTTGGGACGAAATCTCTGACGCTCTGCCAACCCTTGATTGGTCCAGCTTCGTCTTATGGCCTGACCTGCAGAGTGCAGCAGATGGCCTTTACGCAAAACCTCTTTTTACTATTAATCGTCCAACCATTCCGATCACTGAACATAAACCCAAGAAGCCTAGTTGAGTTTGTCGGCTCCAGACGAAACTTTTGAAGGCTCAAAAAATTTTCAATAAAGCGGGAGACTTCCCGCTTTTAGTACAAGTCAATCGCTTGCAACAAGAATTTCTTATGGAGTCCGAACTAAGGTTAAAAAGGCAGGAGATTCTAGCTCTTGGGTCGCCCAACCCAGTTCGGAAGACTTCCCATATTCTCAAAGCTCGCTCGCAACCCAAATCCTCAACTATTTCGAACTTCATCATATTTAATAGCTCACGAATTGAGTCCCCTGTAGACATCGCAGAAGCCTTCAATACATATTTCTCTTCTACTCTCATTAATGACAATCGGACACACTCTGAAATCCACCCCATGTTAACTTCGGTTAGATCATCCCCCATCTCGTTCGACGTTCCTGGCATCACCAATGTGATGAAATATGCCAGGCCATCCCACAGGCCTGGCCATAATGGCATCCCACCAGTCCTATTTCGCACTGCTGGTCCAGATCTTCCACTGCTCCTTCTAATTCTGTTCTCGCTCTCCATGCCTGGCGCTAATTTTCCGTCACAATGGAAAACATCCATTATTGTCCCACATCACAAAAAGGGTTCCATGCATGAACCTGAAAACTTTCGCCCCATTAACCACACTCCAGTTCTATCCAGGCTTATGGAAAAGATTGTTAAAGAAAAACTGGTTAACTTCCTTACTACTCACAACCTTATCAACCCCTCCCAACACGGCGTTCTCAGGGACCGATCTTGTCTCAAGTGTTAGTTTGACTTTTTGAACCTGGTTACCCAAAGTATTTATTCCCAAAGATCGATGCTCACAATCTTTCTAGACATGTCAAAAGCCTTTGGCAGCGTTTTCCACTCCCGACTTCTAACCAGAAATATGAATTTTCAATAAGGATTTACCCTTCTATCTTGGCTTTCATCCTACCTTTCCGATCGCTTTTAAGTAGTCAGTATAAACGGTAGACCATCCTAGCCCCGTGCCATTACCAGTGGGGTCATTCAGGGGAGCGTCCCGCGGCCTTTTCCAATTCTGCCATACATTATTGACATCTTCCTGTTTTCTGATGACAGTTAAGTAGTCTACTCTTTTGAGGCTGCGTCATTAGGATTCACTCTTGAACTTATCAATGAAGACATGGCGCCTCTTGATGACTGGTGTTCCAAGTGGTTCACGAAAATCTCTGCAGTCAAAAGGTACTTAATAGCATAAATGCCATGTTTCACCGAGTATACTCTCAATGAAAGGCACGCAAACTGTTGTAACACACAGTCAAAGAGATATGGTTACAATGATCCTGATCTTTTAACTTCCACGAGCAAGCCCACCATCAGACCGCTATGGCTAAGATAACCGCGACAATGATCTTAAGGGCATTCCGCACTCAAGACTGCGGGATTATCACCTTGAAGTCCCATTCTAGTCCCCACCTTGAGGGCTACCCGATTATCCTCACGCATATGCGTAAAGTCGATCGAATTGCAATCGAAAATGTGCAGCGTGCATTCACTAGAAATCTACTAAGTCCTTCACCTAGCGTAAACTACAGGGCCAGATGCCAGCTCCTTGGACTTGAACTATTGTAACTTCTTCGAGTTAAATTTAACCTTGCACTTCTCTTTAATCTTTGCCGTAATAATATCCAGTCTACTACAAACGTCGCACGCGACGCTGGTAGTCCCCCTTATCCACTTCGCAGTGGATACTGCTCGTTAAGAATACCCCTGACTCGAGTATCGATCAGGGTTAAATTCTTCATAGTTACTTACTCTAAACTGTGGAACAAACTCCCTAGTTCCCTGCGATCGTGCCCAAGTTTAGCCCAGCTCAAAGCTCAACTGGCAAAGTTACTGGATGTCCAGTTCTTAATCAACCTGACACGAGCTAACATTGCACTGGACGAGGCTTACGAACATGGGATAGAATTTTAGTTCGTAATGGAATCTTTGCTGAGATCACCATCAGGGATTCAGCTTCACCTCTTGCTTTCTCACTTTATCACACGTCCCCGCTAGTGCTCTTTTTGACCTCCCTTGTAGTGATGTACCCTCTTCACCAGTGGCTTGGGCAACTAACTCTCAAAATCCTCCCAATGTGGGTAGATGAAAATGTTAGCGTACTTATTGTAGGATCCATGCTCTGATCACATCCTGTGATTTTAAACACCAGCCTGTGTACCTCTCGCTCTTCTTGCCATCTTATCCTCTTCACTGACTTGGCGGAGCTGAGTAGGTCGTTCTTGGCAGCCCCTAACATTCATCTACGCCTAAAACTGCTACCGTTGCTCATTCTAATCACCACACTTTACGG
>LUCM01011399.1:35365-70077 GCA_008360955.1 Fasciolopsis buskii
GAGCAAGCCCACCATCAGACCGCTATGGCTAAGATAACCGCGACAATGATCTTAAGGGCATTCCGCACTCAAGACTGCGGGATTATCACCTTGAAGTCCCATTCTAGTCCCCACCTTGAGGGCTACCCGATTATCCTCACGCATATGCGTAAAGTCGATCGAATTGCAATCGAAAATGTGCAGCGTGCATTCACTAGAAATCTACTAAGTCCTTCACCTAGCGTAAACTACAGGGCCAGATGCCAGCTCCTTGGACTTGAACTATTGTAACTTCTTCGAGTTAAATTTAACCTTGCACTTCTCTTTAATCTTTGCCGTAATAATATCCAGTCTACTACAAACGTCGCACGCGACGCTGGTAGTCCCCCTTATCCACTTCGCAGTGGATACTGCTCGTTAAGAATACCCCTGACTCGAGTATCGATCAGGGTTAAATTCTTCATAGTTACTTACTCTAAACTGTGGAACAAACTCCCTAGTTCCCTGCGATCGTGCCCAAGTTTAGCCCAGCTCAAAGCTCAACTGGCAAAGTTACTGGATGTCCAGTTCTTAATCAACCTGACACGAGCTAACATTGCACTGGACGAGGCTTACGAACATGGGATAGAATTTTAGTTCGTAATGGAATCTTTGCTGAGATCACCATCAGGGATTCAGCTTCACCTCTTGCTTTCTCACTTTATCACACGTCCCCGCTAGTGCTTTTTTTGACCTCCCTTGTAGTGATGTACCCTCTTCACCAGTGGCTTGGGCAACTAACTCTCAAAATCCTCCCAATGTGGGTAGATGAAAATGTTAGCGTACTTATTGTTGGATCCATGCTTTCATCACATCCTGTGATTTTAATTACCAACCTGTGTACCTCTCGCTCTTCATGCCATCTTATCCTCCTTACTGGCTTGGCAGGGCTGCATAGATCGTTCTTAGTAGCCCCCAACTTTCAACTACGTCCAAAACTTCTACCCCAGCTTATCCTAGTTACTACATTTTACGGAGCCTGTTAGCTGGAAATGGCGCCCGAGTTCTGGCCCGGTCAACTTTAACTACGCGGATTATGGCACTGGATACCTCAACTCACATTTTCGCGATCGAGCAAAACCGCGATTGCTGCTGTTTCCGGAACGGCTTGCGCACTTCATATTCCCCACCCGTACTGCTTACTGAGATCAAAAGATGCGACAACGTAACTGACAGAATAGAGGACATCCTTAGCTATTGCTTTTAAGGAGTGTTCATACACAATTTCTCTTATCTGACGCGCCTCTCGGTGCAGCTTACCGTCATCCGTGTGTAGATATAATCCCTATCCTTGGAGTTCCATATCCAAAGCGTCACAAATTGCCTCCAGATACTTTGAGACAATCTTTTCCGCTCTCAGCATTTTTTGGCCATTTGTTGTCAAATGTGTCTTACCAAATTTGCCTGACGTTCCGCCTAGTTTTCACCACTTCCATCCAATTGCCGCACTACTAATGCTTGTCGTCTATTCAGCTTAACATTTCTGCCAATTACGTAACGCTCCCGACGTTTGGTGTCTCTAGCCATATATCAATATCCACCGTTGGGCTCCGTCCATGTTGTGCACCAGCAATGAGCACATTTAGTGCACTTAAGCAGGAAATGACTCGTAGTCCGCTGCTTGCAAACAGTCCCAGAAAACTCTTTTTCGGTCTTGAAAGTTAAGTTTTCTATTCCTTTCTTCTCACTGGCATATTGCATTTTCCCCATTGCTTTGCAGTATCCTATTTCACCCTCCAGTGAGCTTCTGCAAGAACTAAATATTGCTCCCACCCGCTTACCCCACTTGACTTCTATCATCCATCATCCTTGTAAATATTTGATCTTGCAATGTGCATGTTCCTCGCAAATCGAGAAATCTACAGTAATAAAATTAAAATAATAATGGTTCGTCAAGGTTTTTTCCGTGGCTGATTGGCAGTCCTGCAAATCGAGTAATACTATGTTTTGGGACATCAAGGTGCTCATCGCGGGCGCAACATATGGCTGGACGTCAGTGGCTGCCACTGCCGGTTGGCCGGGATCCTCTAAACTCAGGAGGGTTTTATGGTGAAGATGAAAATCATTTTGGATGTGATAACGCGATGGAGGTGAGCCATAACCAGACTGGGTATCATGAGGCACGCAAAACGCAAAAAATCTGGAGGCGCAATCTGTTGAGCAAGGAAAGCTGTAAGACTAATCCATGCGATTTGTTTTGTGCAACTTTGATTCCATGAATTTCAGCTTGATCCAGAGATGAGAGTGGGGTTGGGAGGAAGAAGGAGAACCGGAAGCGAATGAGGCAATGTCTGGTGGACTCATGTGGAGAAAAGTTGCCAGGAGCACCGGTCTATTGCCAAATTTTGCGAACCAAAATGCAGGTCGATGAAAAATAACGGTTCTCAGCTGTTGTCAAATGTGAAGCTGCTTTGTGAACGTCATTTTATTTGAGATGTCAATAAAAATGCTGTCCCACGTGAGCCCCTTTTATATGGTTTTGGCATGAAAATTGTGGGAAGGAGCAAGAAGAAGCCCATACAAAATGGCACATGCGAACGTAGGAGCTAGGGTGCTGTTTACCACAACAGTGCTAGTGAGTGGGCTGACCGATTGCCGGCATTTAGCTCTGTCTAACCTATAAAGATGCAACCATATCTAAGTTTGGCCTTGGAGAGATAACCTCCAATTAAGTTTTATTCATAAGTTAAGGTAAGCTCAAGCACGTTTGTTGGTACAGTCGATAAGTGGCATGAGTTTTAGTGGAGTAGGGAAGCTTTGTAACAGTGGTGCTGGACATGGTGTTGCTGGAGAAAAACGGGTAAGTTAGGAGATATCTTGAGAGCCTTTCGAGTATGTCTGCTGTTAGTATGGTGTTGGAGGGCCTAGCTTCTTGTTGATTTGAACTATCAAGCTTTGGTCCGGGAAGAAGAGACTTTGGCCGTGGGCTGGTTGGTATAGGCATGAATTTTACTGGCTGGAGATTTCCAGTGCAGGGTAACCCAAGAAAATGTGGTTTTGCCCCGAACTCCAAATGGTTTAAACGTAAGATAAGGGGTCTATGTCATGGACCAGTAATGTGAAAATCAGTGGCATTTCTAGGGCGGCAACACAGGTTACAGTTACGATGATTAAGGAACCTCGCTTGGGAGAAGGAGAAGGTAGTATTTAATGATGTTCGGTTTTTTAGTAGTGCCAGCATGATAAGATCGAGGTATAGTTAATTTAACCGTGCCTACCGAAGGGAAAACGCCATGAAACTGATAGATCCAATGGAACAAGAATTGGCACTGTGGGCCGGGCGGCCATGTTAAGAAGTGTCGGAATGTTTTGTGGTTCGCTTGGACTCTATATATAAAAGAAGATTGCGGCATCGCTTTGAAGCTGATCGCGTCAGCATTATTTATGTCTATAACAGTTGTTCGCTGTCCTTCATACCAAATACCGGTTTACCTCCCTTTACTCATGTCGTAAAAAACCCACACACTAGATTAGCTCGCCCATCTATTTATGCACCCCACAAAATAAAAGCCACGGATTGATCACACAGTTAGCCACCACCCCTAAATTTTGGACTGCACTGTACGTTCTAGTAACTTCCGTTTCTGAACCGCTCGCTAGCTTCATCGCTTCCTAATCCACAGCTGACAGCTAGATCGGGCCGGTAATCGGTTTTTCTCTCTTTCAGACCGAAAAGAACCTGTTTTGAGAAAAATACCTTATTCCTTGTCTACCCCGACTTAGGATCGCCTGGGTTTATCCACCCCCGGAAAAATGATGTCTTGCTTCTCCTATCTACAACATATTCGCATTGCTTCTTCCATCTCCCGAGTACACCGCCGATACCGCGGTAGTGTGGGGCCCGGTCATATGCGCCACGTTGGCGAAGCACGTCGAGAGGGCGGCTCGGCTGCAGCAATGTGTGGGTTCAGATTGATTGGCAGATTATATCTCCTGTTTTCACTTCGCAACGGTTTTTTCAGGTTGGGTGTCCAGCACTCGTTCAGCCCCACCTACAAGCACCATAGTGTTAAACGGTCCTCAAGTCCCTGTGTTCCCAAGCATCATTTTGTACTGGCTTCCTGCTGATTCCTTCCAAAGTTGTTTTGCATAAGCCATACAAAGCAGACCCACGGGGGGAATATTTTAACTGGCATCCGATATGAACTGACGTTCAAAATGCGTCTCAACATTCGGAAATAGCTGGAAGCCGTCATTTATCATGAAACTTTTATGTTCTCTGCGAAATCTGACTACAGACCAATGCATTTGGCCAATGTTCTTCACAGGGGCCCACCAAACATTGAATCTTTAAACTTCGGTTCTCTTTCTCCTTTTCCAACCTCCCCTCTTACACTGGAACCAGCTGAGATTCTTGAAAGCAAAATTAATCAAGACAAACCCAATGGATCGGACATAGGGTTACAAAATTTGATTCCCGTGCCACTGTTATTTTTGCCCGGTCGACTGTGCTTCCGAATATTTTGCATTTTATGTTTCGAGAGCCCTTTCAGTATACTGCCCATCAGACAATGCATTTCGCGATAAACTGCCTCCAAATTTTCCATTCCCGGATTTATTGCATTTTTCTTGTCGCGCGATATCCATTTTACCAAATCCAATTCGTGTTTATTTGCAGCATTCAGCAAACTTACCACCTAACGGGACTTTTCGGTGGTTTGCCGCGTGTATGTGTCAGCTTACGAGATGCGCTCCAAAGACACTGAGCGAAGCGGACAGGAATTCTCACTTGAAATCAAATACCCAGCGTGGAAACCAGTTAATATTCATGCTCTTGCCAAATATATGGCTTGGGTTACGCATTATTAAATAGTTTATGGACCCCCGCAACGCTTGCACGCGAGTCGTTGTTTGAATCACCGCACGTTATGATCATGCGCTCTGCATACGCTTGGCAGTGTCCAAGAAATATAATATTATTATCATCTGAAGGTTTTCAGCCTGTGCATTTGGATGTGACAATAATAACGAATATATCTCGATATGCGAGAAACATGCACATTGCAAGATCAAATATTTACAAGGATGATGGATGATAGAAGTCAAGTGGGGTAAGCGGGTGGGAGCAATATTTAGTTCTTGCAGAAGCTCACTGGAGGGTGAAATAGGATACTGCAAAGCAATGGGGAAAATGCAATATGCCAGTGAGAAGAAAGGAATAGAAAACTTAACTTTCAAGACCGAAAAAGAGTTTTCTGGGACTGTTTGCAAGCAGCGGACTACGAGTCATTTCCTGCTTAAGTGCACTAAATGTGCTCATTGCTGGTGCACAACATGGACGGAGCCCAACGGTGGATATTGATATATGGCTAGAGACACCAAACGTCGGGAGCGTTACGTAATTGGCAGAAATGTTAAGCTGAATAGACGACAAGCATTAGTAGTGCGGCAATTGGATGGAAGTGGTGAAAACTAGGCGGAACGTCAGGCAAATTTGGTAAGACACATTTGACAACAAATGGCCAAAAAATGCTGAGAGCGGAAAAGATTGTCTCAAAGTATCTGGAGGCAATTTGTGACGCTTTGGATATGGAACTCCAAGGATAGGGATTATATCTACACACGGATGACGGTAAGCTGCACCGAGAGGCGCGTCAGATAAGAGAAATTGTGTATGAACACTCCTTAAAAGCAATAGCTAAGGATGTCCTCTATTCTGTCAGTTACGTTGTCGCATCTTTTGATCTCAGTAAGCAGTACGGGTGGGGAATATGAAGTGCGCAAGCCGTTCCGGAAACAGCAGCAATCGCGGTTTTGCTCGATCGCGAAAATGTGAGTTGAGGTATCCAGTGCCATAATCCGCGTAGTTAAAGTTGACCGGGCCAGAACTCGGGCGCCATTTCCAGCTAACAGGCTCCGTAAAATGTAGTAACTAGGATAAGCTGGGGTAGAAGTTTTGGACGTAGTTGAAAGTTGGGGGCTACTAAGAACGATCTATGCAGCCCTGCCAAGCCAGTAAGGAGGATAAGATGGCATGAAGAGCGAGAGGTACACAGGTTGGTAATTAAAATCACAGGATGTGATGAAAGCATGGATCCAACAATAAGTACGCTAACATTTTCATCTACCCACATTGGGAGGATTTTGAGAGTTAGTTGCCCAAGCCACTGGTGAAGAGGGTACATCACTACAAGGGAGGTCAAAAAAAGCACTAGCGGGGACGTGTGATAAAGTGAGAAAGCAAGAGGTGAAGCTGAATCCCTGATGGTGATCTCAGCAAAGATTCCATTACGAACTAAAATTCTATCCCATGTTCGTAAGCCTCGTCCAGTGCAATGTTAGCTCGTGTCAGGTTGATTAAGAACTGGACATCCAGTAACTTTGCCAGTTGAGCTTTGAGCTGGGCTAAACTTGGGCACGATCGCAGGGAACTAGGGAGTTTGTTCCACAGTTTAGAGTAAGTAACTATGAAGAATTTAACCCTGATCGATACTCGAGTCAGGGGTATTCTTAACGAGCAGTATCCACTGCGAAGTGGATAAGGGGGACTACCAGCGTCGCGTGCGACGTTTGTAGTAGACTGGATATTATTACGGCAAAGATTAAAGAGAAGTGCAAGGTTAAATTTAACTCGAAGAAGTTACAATAGTTCAAGTCCAAGGAGCTGGCATCTGGCCCTGTAGTTTACGCTAGGTGAAGGACTTAGTAGATTTCTAGTGAATGCACGCTGCACATTTTCGATTGCAATTCGATCGACTTTACGCATATGCGTGAGGATAATCGGGTAGCCCTCAAGGTGGGGACTAGAATGGGACTTCAAGGTGATAATCCCGCAGTCTTGAGTGCGGAATGCCCTTAAGATCATTGTGGCGGTTATCTTAGCCATAGCGGTCTGATGGTGGGCTTGCTCATTGTAGTTGAACTAGCAGGATTTTATAAATTCCATTTAAACATCGAAGTCTTTTTTCCAGCAAATCTCATTGCCTTCAATGTTTTTATGTGGAAAAAGTTTGCATTTTTTATTTATTTATTTTTCCTTGTCTCCGATTAGCACAATTTTGATCTTCTCTTGATTCTCTTTCTCGCTTTTTGAGAAATCCACAATGACTAATCAACTAACTGATAACTCCGATGGAAGCATTGATATATTTATCACAATCCTTTAATATATACTGATAAGTCAGCGCGGGTGGATTTTCTGGTTCACGCAAGTAGAACCCTTTCACCCTCAATGGTAATATTTTCTACCTTTAATGACTTAAAGTTTTCAATGTCGGGGATTTTTTATTTGGACTTGCGAATGAACCTTTCATTTGTATCTGGTGCCTCCCTGATACATAAAAGTGAGAGCTCTTATCGCTAACTAATGCAATGACACTCCCTTTCCATCTTCAAAATCGTAAGTTGTTGGCGGATGACATTAAAAACCTCGCGATTTGGTATTGTCTATCATCCCTAACATAACATTTCGCCTTTCTTTCCACCATACATCTGGGTGGCTGGACACAGCATGCTGCGTTACCTGCAAGGTCATACAGTATTCTCCATCTTATCTTTAAAATTGTCCTGGTCAGCTGCACATGTTTATGAATAACACACCACTCAGATTTGAGCACTTTCAAAATGCTTGTAAATTTCAGTTCCGCCTCCTTTTGTTTCCCCATCAGCTTCCATCAAACTGCCTACCTCCATATTACCTAGCCAAATTTGGAACGGCTCCCTCCCATCGGTGGATCCGGCATTGGCTTCCAACAAATTTTACGCAACGTTTGGTTATTTCCCCGGCCTAATCGCTCCAACACATTCTAGCAGAATCCACAGAAAGTTGAGCAACTTAGAAGGTCAAAAGTCCCAACTTCCTTCCAGGTTTGGGCTAGCCACAGGGCCGACCCTAGATTGAATTGAGCCAAAGGATTAAAAAAGTTTACTAAAGCGCCTTAACTTCCGAAATGTAAGCAAAATTTTACTAGGGGTGCGCCCTCTGAGAAATTTTTTTATACTAATAAAAGCAGTAACTGAATGAAACAATTCTCTGAAACGCTTGCTATGAGAAGAAAAATCTACTTTCTGTAGACTACAAGGGTCAAGACCTTGTGAATCTGATTTACTGAAATGACCAATACTTTTCTTTTATAATTTTTTATTGTAGCATGCATTTGTGGTGGTACTTGCAAACTGGAAAATGAAAGTGAAACACAGGTAAGATGTCGCGCAATGGACACTTGTGAAAGCCTGAACTTTTGAGGCATCTGTACACTTCTTATCGACATGCTGCAAAGTGCGTAGTATGCGCTGAGCGACGCCCTTAAAATTTTCCAATTATCATAACACATTTCCAATACAATCGCATTTCCAGTGGTGCATCAAGTAAATATCTTTAGCTGTTGTGCATGTCATGATAATGACTCAGTTATTGGTCCGTTTCAGGGTAAGCTGGCGCTGTTCACTGTGCGTCTCGACTTCGTTTAACCCTGGAGCCGCGGCCTTCGGGGTCATGCAATCAGTTACGCACGTGTCTCTGCCCGATACACTGGTTCATTTGCTAGTGGCGGGTTGCTTCTGGTTGCGTAGAAATACAACGAAACGCTAAGTCCACGGAAACACCTTTAGCTATGCATCAACCGACGTTATCTTGGTCGCACACAGCTGGCAACAATTTACTGGCAATTTGTCATCCATTAACGCTGACAGCTTTCTTTTCATTGCATTCAAAGATCTTGAGTTTGGTGATTCGGGACTGCTGGAAATTTAAAAGCAACTTACTCTGTTGTTAAACTTTTTGGGTGTTTTTATTTTGTCATTCAGGGGGTTTTATTCCTCAAAGTTGTTAACTGGCATTTGGCTCCGCCATTGATCGTTTACTTGAAGTCCACCTTCATATCGCTAGAGGGTACACAGAGGTGGTCAGAGCATTTGAGCATTTTCTTAGGCGTTCCGTGGATTGCAGCATTTCCCTTAGCCTGTTGAACGCAGGCTTGGGATAATGTACACTCGCACACTATTTGTCAATTGCGATGCGCTAAACTAACTTGTAGACCTGGCTTGAATTAAGTAAAAATCATGAAGACAAATTTGTCACAACTAGCATTTTACCACAATACTCAGGTTTTATAGAGTCAAAGTAAAAATTCTTAGTGTCCATGCACCAACAGACGAGGCAACTATTGCCAAGATATCATGCAATAAATACTATTATCCGGGTTGAAACTTATAACCCGCATGACACGAAAAGCATTTTTATTTGCTTTAATCAGCCGACGCAGACACAAGTACCGTTTAAGGAGGAACGCTGTAGACAGACATATATATGATTACTTGTAGATATATCGCCACACGTAATCACGCATCTTAATCCATCAACATCTGAAGCATTATTTCACGGTCGCAAATAATCCAAGCAAATATCATTAGGTTTCTACTTCCATCTGTTGAACGTTTACCCCGAAATAATGCTGGAAGCAGGCTTAGTCATCGTCGGATTTGATTCGAGCAAAAAAATAAGTGGAATATATTGATATCATCAGCTGAAAAATTATGGTGATATAACCCCGATCCTAACCAGCTGGCATACGAAATGAAATTATCTCTGCGTAACAGTGAGCTAGGGCTGACTTCATTTTTACCCCTTACCTTGAGGCAACTTGCTTCTCGAGCTCTCTTTTGGAACCAACCGACCATTGCTAACGCCTCCACCAAGGTAACAGCCAATCGCCAGGAAGGCACCAAAAACGTATATCGCTGCCTCAACTAGCCTCCCTGACATTTTTCTCGAAACATGCCCACCAGCTTCCCCTCCATGCATATGGCTATTATTAAAAAGATAACTGACTTCAGTTTGGCTCCCAAAAGGATTGGAATAAGCAAACGATCCATTTCACACTGGAATAACAGCATCCGACACATTATGCAACACATTATAATAATCGCCAATTTATTCCTCACGGATGATAACAATCCCCTCCTTCGTGTTCTCAACCAATATTATTTCGTAGTTTCCCGTCAGTTTTCTCTTTTTTTCCGCATTTCCCAGCTGCTTTTGATTAATTTTTTGGTCGTTTAGTACATGATGAATTGACTGAGGAAAGCTCTCATCCTTATTTTATTACTGGGCATCTATCTTCCACCTGCACCTCTTCCTTTTAGTTGTTTGGTTCATTTCGAAAATTTTTCATCATGCATTCATAATTTTTGTGGACTTCTGTTGCCGCGATTTACTTTCATGTCCATTCCGTAAACTTGCCAAATCCGGTTACTCCCTCACATCTTGGCATTTACGTTAATATTTCAATAGAACTTTGCGCCCTTGATATGCATCAGTAGTACACACTGTTCCTCCCAAAACGTCAATGATGATTTCTCCCGAAACCTGGTGTTTGGACAAAATCCGGTTTAGGTTTTACCCTTTGGGTGGCCTTTTCTCTACAGCTTTTATTACCCACGTAACCTTTGAATAAGCGACCAAGCTTGCCACTTAAATTGCTTGAGAATTACAACGCTCTTGCAATTTTTATTAACTACGCATTCCGGAAATGGGTATGACATTTGTGGACGAGAAACCAGGTAGAACATGAAAATTGTCATTAGCGAACGCTAATCGGCAAAGAACTTCAGGAGCCACTCGGTGCACCGGCACCCGAGAATCTTTAGGTCTCCACTCACAAATGCAAGGATGGGGTTGAATATGTCAGTTTAAACAAAATCAACTGTTCTAATGCCATCAACGAAAGAAATTGTTTGCCATGAAAAACAGATATAGCTGATACACAGCAAAGATAGAGTAGAACCACACAGGCTGCCCTGAATAACCGCAGTGGTAATAGCGCAAGTGTTATGATCCGTGACCAGTCCAAGGTTTTTGGAACCGCCAATTTCATTCCCGCTATTAATTTTCTAAAAGAATCTGTCCTTTTCTCAATATTTCGAAATTGACGTTGTTTTAAATATTGCCCGGTTAAATATTTTTATATGTCCGCGAAATAATTCTTAAAAGCCCGTTCTGTGATTGGCTAGTCCACACATCGATCAAGGCCACCCAACAAAACTTGAATTCTGACTTGTGCTGGTGGGTCACCAAAAACCGCGCGGCAGTACTCTATGTTCGTCTTCTCTCTTTCGCTAGAGGGCTGGGCTAGCTGTTCTTATTTTGCGCCGCTTATTGTTCCGTGCGGCTGCTCATTCAAGGGAGCAGCAGATCTGTCCCATTCGTTGTGCGACTACAGGCCTTGAGTCTTGAGCCCGAAATTTGTGTGTCTCCAACCCCTGTGTGTGCGTTCGTGTCCTACTAGACCACAGGCTGTGCTCCTGTGACACCGTGCGCTGCGAGTATTAGTGTCTTGTGCTTCAGTGGGTGCATATACCAACCAAACTCGGCAACATAACAGTAAGGCTAGGACAAACATCCGTTGATGTTGAACAATTAAATGACAAGAAATTTAAGATAACATTCATGATAAGAGCGGATTTGTTATTCCGTAAATCCCAATTTCGGCCAGGAGTTGTTTGGTGGAAAACGCGGTCTAAAAACAATAGTATAATCCACTGGTGGGTATCACCGTTTTAAGTAATCATGTTCCGGAAGTCAAACAGCCAAGTGGTGCAAAACCCGTCTCCCCGGGATATCGGGTTGAAAGGGTCTGACAGGGTTGTGAGTTTTTGGTAAGCTCGTCAGTTGTCTGTTAATAAAGTTTCCCATAGGCCTATAGAGAACTGATTTACGGTTAATGGCAGATGGTGCTTCATGACACGTAAAAATTACTTTCTTGGTGTTATGAAAGAACTGAGGATTCACAGTGAGACAGGTAAGTAGCTCGGAACATTGAGGGTGGGAACAAATTTAAACCGAGCCAAAGAAGTGCTGGCTCGACAGTGAGAAGTAGGAATTGCGGAATTCCTTCATGTCCGGGTCTGCGGTATGGCTTGAAATATTTCATCACCGTCGTGGCATTAGAATAAAGCTAGCACATCCTACTTCAGCTTGGGTGGATGATGATGCCTGGCGGAGTGCCAGTAATGATAATAAGATCATGTATTAAATGCATCTTCGTTGTCTTCAGGGGACACCATACGCAAGTTGTTGGAGACGCTGAACTTCGAAATTGTGGGCAAACAGTTAATTTTAACTAAATGCATACCAATAAGGCCATCGGATGGATTCTGCGGGCCAGAAATTATAAGGCCGGACCAGTCAAGAGTTCGCAGAAGGTCAGGGATTTTGTCCCATCGAGTCGGCTTAAGGAAAAAGCAGACAGCACGTTCAACACGCAAAGGTCGAAAGGGTTTGTCACAAAAAGGGAAGCTGGACGTGACTACCATATGACCACCCCTGAGGACGGGCTTCAGTGCTTGGAAGTCAACACTAGGGATATTATGCGTGGTCAGGAGATAAGTCTACCTTCCAGCGTGTTTTTCGAGGTTAAGGTAAAATAGGGTTGGTGGAGCGGATACCGAAGACCAAGAGACCTCAGGTGCCTTAAGGTCATCTGCAACTATCTTAGGGCTGCAGGGGATAATAGAAAAGTAGAAAGCTTGTGTAAAACGAGTGATCTCGGAATTATTCGATTTTGGGGGCTGGTGTATATCCTGTATGGAATGAGATCACATGCATTTGAATTTGAAGCTAGAGTTTTCCGGGAATGATGTAACGAAATGAGATCCGTGTGGGTCTGCTTAACGCCGGCCAGGAAACCACCTCCTCTGCGATATGATATGTTGTATTAGTAGGAGTTGCAGCCCGCCAAAGAAAACCAGAGATAGAGTTCTCATCGGTTGACTGGGTTTAAGCAACCAGAATGTTATGCTAAGAGCGCTTGACTACCAGCACGTTAGCATTCTCGTTTTATTATTTAGAAAGCGGGAGTTCGGGGGAGTGAAGATAATTTATCGGAACTTTTCAGATCGTGTGATATCCGAGGGTTGGGTTCCGTAGAGTTCAAATGATCACCATGTAAATTGAGGGTTCGGAGATTTCATGGATGTGATTAACGGGTAAATCTGGTCTAGTTAATGGTACTGGCCCTGTGAGGAACTGTCAGATAAGGGGATCTATGGATAGAAATACTAGCTGACAGAAAACGTTTGAAAGTTAATAAAGAAAGTTCTTAGATAATTCCGGTAGAATGGATTTGGTGTCATTGACATTGAGACTATGTGAGACTGTTGATTGGTGACATCACCAATGTGAGACTGCCAATGTAGGAGGACGGTCGGGCCCTTGGATAATGCCAGAGAAGAAGTCGGTTATCATATATTTAAGTGTGCCTTTTGGGGTAAAAGTCATTTTTGGAACTTCAGAGTAGGGAGAAACTTTTTTGATGGGTGGAGCTTTTGGGGCGTTTGGGGAGGGAAACTAATGAAGGAAGTGGGATCGGAAGATGAACTGCAGATAGCTAAAGGTTGCCTGGTGGATTTGAGCAGGGTGTGCACAAAGAAGCCACGTGAAATTATTTCGGTACCGGTAGTTTGTGTCAGAGCGTGGAGTTCCGTAGTATAAAAAGAGCACTGAAGGGCACGAATGCATCCAACTTGATTGGCTTGGCAGATAAGGCAAAGTAGGGATACACAGAAGGCCCTATTGAATAAGAGACAATAATGTCGTTTAGGTAATCAGCAAGTAGGCTATCAAAGTAAGATAGAGCAATGGGTACAATGGCCTGGCTGTAGGTGACGGTTGGTTGAGGTCCGTGTTCCGGGGTCCTGCTACTTGGCAGAGTTTGTGCCGGGATTGCTTGCTTTAATTTCGCTTTCCAAGGATGTTAGATAGTTGTGGTGCATTAGAATTCTGGCTTGCCAGAGTGTCACTGTGGTTGTTGATGTGCGGGTAGCCTGGTTTACTGGGTGGTCGACTGAATTGCGGGTTTGAACTGCCTTACGCCGAGTATCACCCTGCTGTTTGACTGCAGGATAAGATAAGATATGATAATGTATATTTCTCGATTTGCGAGATGCATGCGCAAGGCAAGATCAATTTTTTACATAGATGGTGCATAGAAAATACGGATAATATAAATCGAAGCGACGGGAGGTGAGAGCGACCTCTAGTAATTTGGAAGGTTTGTTTATTTTTGTATATTTCTCGAAATACGAGAGTCATGCGCTAGATAAGTTCAAATTTGGGCCAAGAAGGCCCAGTGAAGTCACGGAAAACGGAAACCAAACATACAATGCAATGTGGTTTCGCTCAAAAGATCATAACAGGCAATGTGGCTTCCCGAGCAGGGGGATTTAATTCAAAGCTAGGTAATGGTTCGCAAAGATTTTTCTGTGGCTGATTTCCAGTCCCGCACTGCGAGTTATATTGTTTGAATGCAGCAAAGGTGCGTATCGCGAGCGCAAGCTATGGCTGGAGGGCAATGGCTGTCGCCGCCTGTTGGCTGGGGTATTCGATAATCAAGAGAGTTTTATGTTGGAGATGAGGATCAGTATGGATGCGATAACGGAATGGAGATGGGAGAAAACTAGACTGCATATCAAAGAAGGCAGTATAAAACTCAAAAATTTTGAAGGCACAGATCGATTAAGCAAGGAGAGCAGTGACAATGGATGGGAATAGTGTGATCGTAGTACTAATACGTCAGGTTTGTTTCGAGCAGTTTTGAGTTCATAAATTCAGCATGGTCTAGAGATGAAGGTGGCGTTGGAAAACAAGAAGGAGAACCGGAGTCAAATGGGTCAATGTCTGGTGGACTCGTGTAAAGAACTGTTACCAGGAGCATCGGTATATTGCGAAATTCCGCAGATGAGAAAAGAGGTTAATGAAAAACGACGGTCTTCAGCTGTTTTCAGGTGTCAATATGCATTGTGAACGTCAGTTCATATCAGATGCCAATAAAAATGCTGACCATTCGTGAGTCCTTTTTGTATGGATTCGGCAGAAGAATTTTGGGAAGGAGCAAGAGGAAGCCAGTACAAAGTGGTGCACGTGAACTTATGAGTTACAGTGCTGTTTAGCAAAACAGTGCTAATGGGTGGGGCTGACCTTGTGCTGGCCGCCCAACCTGAAAAACACCTTTATAGGGTGAATGCAGTATGTGTAATCCGCCAACCTAGTTGCACCCGCACACCGCTGCAGCCGAGCTGCCCTCTCGATGTGCGCCGGCCAATGCGGTGGATATGACCGCGCCCCGCACTATTTTGGTAACGCCCACGTGCTCGTCGTGTGGTGGAAGGAATTTAGCATGGTATGGTATGGGATACATCGTCTTTCCAGGATCGGATAATCGCCAGAGCATTAGGGAATTGTTTCTATCCAAACAGAACCATAAGGCCTGGAAGAGAGAAAAAAGATGGACGGCATTCTGGCCTAGCTGCCAGCTGCAGATTAATAAGCGATCAATCTTACAAACAGCTTAGAGAAGGAAGTTACTAGGGCGCATAGTACAATTCAGAATATACGGACGGTGACTGAGGAATCTGGGTTTTCTTTTTTATAGGCATAAACATACGTATGTATTTAAATAGGATGGGACCCCTCGGAGGGGTCTTTCCGAATGGCATACAAACCAGAGACCTGAGATTATTAGTAGGTCCAGGCGTCAGTGAGACGGCGATTACTTGTCTGACTGTACGGCAGTTACTGCTAGCTTGGTGTACCAGGGCTGACAAATTCACATGGGCAATTTTTCGAGGTGGACAGACGAAAAAGAGTAAACTTTATCCAGGTCTACCGGTATTGGCTGCAACCAACGAAGTTTATGGATTGGGGTTACCGGTTCTGCAGCCAATATACCGAGGGGTTATTGTTGCCAAGGGCGGGCAAATATTTAAATGAAACAGTGACAGTTTTGTAACGTGAAAGATTTGCGCAGGAACTTGGGTAGCGTAAGTGTGAGATAGGTCGTTTTTTCGGACCGATTGTAGGAGTAGATTTAAAGTGGTTTTGAGCAGCTGCCTTTTAAAAGTAAGCTCCGGTATATCTACCTAGTAGTAAAATTGTGGGAGAAGTGTAGAGATGAGATCTACCGCAGAATGTGGGCGGGCTATTTGATTTTATTGCAGGCTACGGATTTGGTCCCTTGAAATGACCCTGTGCTGAACGTTCACCAATCCAAGGAAGGGCGTCCGAGACAGCCGAACTCGTGTTTACTTGAAGAGTTGTAGTAAACTTTTGTTGGTTTGGTATCCACCGCTAGAATAGTGTTTTTCAATGGAGGTCCTGGTGTTATTAAAAGGGCTTTAGTTGGCAGTGGTTGTTTTGTTGCTTAAAAGCCTGTTTGACTGAGAGTTCATTTAGAAACTCTAATAGAATTGGGAATTTAGCTTGGAAAGACCTTTCCGGGGACTAAAGCGGAGACAAGAATGGTGGATCATAGTACATGCGTTGAAATAGTAATCTGGACAAACGGCAAAGGGATGCAGTCGAGTATATAGAATACCATAGAGTTCTTAAGATTCTTAACTTCAATGCGGGCTTTTCTAATAGGGAAGATAGGGGACGCCGTGTTGCGGCCAGATTGCTGAATTTGGTGTCAGTGAATTGGCCAGCAAAGATAGCTAATGGAAACAGTTTCAGTGACAAATTTTTAGTCATTTACAATTTTTCCAGCATCATTTATTTTTTTTTGTGACGTCCATAGCTCTGGTGCCAGTTTTATGAAACACTTTGATAGGCTGAACGGAGTGTGTTAGTAAGAGTCGGAGGCCTTAATCTCTTCCTGAGTACAGCGGCAAGGCGATTACGTCGCCTGAGCTCAGCATCAGAACGCACAAGTAAAGGTCGCCGTAGATTTGGAAAGCCCGGATATGAGGGGAATTACTATGAAAGCTGAGTATCGTTCAAATTGGCGACAGGCTAGTGTTGAGAGGTCGGGGACCGTGGGGATAACAAAATATGCAGAAGGGCCAGTGGGTAGATTTGCTTTTAAAATTCATTAGCCAGACCGGCATAAATTGTAAAATGTGTAAAAACGTTTCCATTATGGTCAAGTCAGAGCTGGAAACGTGAGAGTTTAGGCATATACTACACATCGGCAAAATGGTCCGTCTGCAATGAGGTCAAAAGGTGGTGCTCGGAAAAAAAGCCAGAAAAATGTTCTAACTCTGCTGAGGTAGCCATGATGAAGCCCTAGTAGACTTAAAACAACAAAGGTAACCCAAATCGATGGAAGTTGCAGCGAAAACTCGTCCAACTCCCATGATGGATATCTGAAACGTCGCCCTCAGAGAGGGCGAATTTCCGGATGAATAAAAACAGCGGAGTTATTGCAAGTCTGCAAAAATGATTCTAGTCAAAGGCCGGTATCTTCTAGACTGGGGATTCCAATTTGCTCTCTAGGAAATACCTGAGGAGTGTCGTTTAAAAATAAGTGCGCAAGAATCCAAAGAGTAGCACCGGCAATTCAGCAGAACAGCTCGGATGCAAGGTAGAAAAGACAAGCGTAAAAACCTCCTGCTTTTCTGGATGAAGCAACAAAAGTCTAAGAAGAGCGCAACTGGTAAATGTTTGCACCAATGACGTTTAGAAGACCCCAAATGAGATACCGAAACAGAATTCCTCCGAATTCTGAAGCCACTGCCAAAAGTGTGCGACAAATCCATGGAATGCAGACGATCGAAGTCAACAGCCAGAGGCGGAAAAAAATTAAATACAGCAGTTCATCGGAAGGGTACTCAGGCAAAATTATACAGACGCAAAACGCGAAAAAAAATGACACATGGTAAGAAATTTAAAAAACAGTGAGTTTTAAAAATTGTAGCAAAAGACGAATCACGAATATGGCGTTTGCAAAAACCATGCATTAGCAGACGCGTTAGAATACCGACTTTCATTTACACCGCAGCGAAGAATAAATAAGGAAAACGGACGAAAATATGGAACAAAAATTATTTATAAGGCGACGATGTTGCCAGGCTTAATGCACCAAAGTTCCGACTACCGTGGGTAATCATTTTCAAGGCACGTTTTGCAATCAGTTCACAGGGAAAACATTCATATATCAACAGATAATTACTTGTTTGTGCGTGATTGTGATTATGTATGCTTTGAACTGTGAGCCGGGTGAGGGGTTTGCTTCGCTTAACTTTATGCGCCGCCGTGGTGGTATGGTCAACTATCGTGATGACCTTTTCAATGTTTGTTTCCTAAAACTGTTAGAGCTGTCCATATCTCCGAAATATCTACCCCGTCGTTCCGACTGATGCATTTGGGGTGGGTGCTTATCGCCGGAGCCTCGGCAAACTTACGTTCAGTATGGGTTCTGAATCCGCGTCGGGGTAATTTTGTGTTTTCTTAACATTTTTTGTGACTCTCTGCTGTGACATGCAGAGCGATGGATGAATCCCGCTCTGGTTCCCATAAGGCTGTCTTATCCAAAGGTCTGCACTTTCCTTTTTTCTCCGTTCTGTTACTCGTGTCATCGGTTATCTAGTGGTTTTTACAACGTATTCCACTGGGCATGCCTTGCAACTGATTTTGCAGATGTAGTTATCTTGATCATGCAAACTGACTTGATCACAAGCTTCTGATAAGTGGTTTTTTAAAGTGTCATCCACCCTGAGGAATGTGTGAATTCCAGCGTCACTAAGTGCGTATGTTGCTGCCTCCGAAGTGCCCGATCTGTACGAAATTCCGACCGAGGCTGTTTTCTTCCCACCCCAAATGCATCAGTCGGAACGACGGGGTAGATATTTCGGAGATATGGACAGCTCTAACAGTTTTAGGAAACAAACATTGAAAAGGTCATCACGATAGTTGACCATACCACCACGGCGGCGCATAAAGTTAAGCGAAGCAAACCCCTCACCCGGCTCACAGTTCAAAGCATACATAATCACAATCACGCACAAACAAGTAATTATCTGTTGATATATGAATGTTTTCCCTGTGAACTGATTGCAAAACGTGCCTTGAAAATGATTACCCACGGTAGTCGGAACTTTGGCGCATTAAGCCTGGCCATAACGCTGTTTTCAACTCTTACATCTTCATTCATGTCAGCCAATGCATTTTGCAACAGTTTTGTTTTTCTAATCCCAAGTTCATTAGTTATTATTTTCGGGATTTCCAGGCTATAATATCATTTTCATTTCATTTCTGTTTATTTCCCGTCATTGTTTTGTTACCTATTAATGTAGCCACTTATAGCGTGGTTGCTCGTTCTCAAGGAAAAGTCTTTTTCAGGGTGAGGTATGATTTATGCCAACTGTTCCCACGGATCACTTTTACGACCAATACTATTCCTCATACTCACAAATTTCTTCGCAGGGAGAGAATGCAACCCATGCTGCCTTTTACTAACTTTACCAATAATGATGTTTTATTTTTCCTAACTTTCCAGGTACATGCGCAAGGCAAGCACAAATTCGTGCATGGACGTTGCATAAAAGACGCAAATACCATAAATCAAAAGGGATAAGGTGATAAGTGCGACGTTGCATTACTCGGCATGTATACTGGAAAGTAGAATCCGATTCTGTAAAGCAATGAGCAATCCGAACCTGTTACAGTCAGAAATCAAAACTGAAAATTCGTTCCACAAGGTTATACGGTTTTTCTTAAGACTGGTCCTGAGCAGAAGACTACGTGTCATTCCGCGCCAAAATGCACAAAATTTGTATTTACGGCACAAAACTTAACCAAAGCTCAACTGCGAAGATTGAAATATGACCGGAGTCTCCAGGCGTCAAGAGCATCATGTAGTAGTCAGGAACGCTGGGCTGCGAAGATGAGGAGCAGTAAGAATATGCAAATTTGATGGCAGTTAGTCAGAACCAGGCGGAACCTAAAGCAAAGATAGTTGCATCTAACAGCAATAACTGGTCAATAATATGGTGAAGGAGGCGGAGGAATGCAGCCAAATATATACCAACATATTTGAAGGTTGAGATTTTGTCAAGCATTTTGACCAAAGTGATTATGAAACTCGAAAGACTGCTAATTGCCTTTATGCGACTGTCATCTGGCTCGATGGAGAGATGAGATTGAGAGGAAAATATTTGTGTAGCAAGTAAAAACCCTTAAATACGCTAGCCAAGAATGTTCTCCAGGTATTACTTTTGCCTCATTTCCTGATCATAGTCGACAGTGGGGGTCAGAAGTTCGGGGGTGCTCAGGCTATTCCAGCGGCAGTTCTAACCGGGTTTTTTTCCATTCCTAAAGATACACCTAAGCAGGGGCGTCCGGGACCCTCGGCGGCATACTTTCGGTTAAAGGGACGTGCATCTGAGCGCTGGGTCTGACTGGTGGCCTCCCAGCAGCAGTGAGAAGCCAGCAGCTTTGAGATTGCCTTCACGCGGACACAGCGAGTAAAAACGCTTCTTTCCTTGGTAGTGGATTTGTAACATAAAAGGAGGAAGTATTCTGTTTTAAGTGCCGGCTTGGAGTTTCGGTGGCTGTTGAGCCAGAGAAAGTAAACCTGCAACAAATTTCTACTGCGTGAAAGTTAGCAAACGACTTCAGCTAAAGCGGCAGTTTTGGGGGACTTCGGTCAAGAAAACGGCCTTCAAACCTGTAAAGAGGATAAGGTGACATGAGGGGGGTGCATTACACAGGCTAAGGGTGGTTAAAAACACTGAATGTGGCTAGATCCGCCCAGTAATATTTTGAAACTTTGGTTAGCACACTTCAGGAACAGCCCAGTGATTGTTACCCACGCCACTGGTAAGGAAAGTACGTCCAAGCAGGCTGGAACAGGAGGTTAAAGAATTTGGTAATGTAAGCATGTGAGAAAGCGGGGTAGAGAAAGTTGAAGTTGAGTTCCGCGGTGAGCGCTGTGACGGTCCTGTGATGAATTGTAATTCTAAGTGTTGTTTTTAGACCCCATCTGGTCCAGGTTCAGTTTTTGTCAGGTTAGTTGTAGGCTGAAAGACTATTACCTTTGCGATCGGGTTTTCAATTGGGTTAAATTTAAGCATGACCACAGGAAACTGTGGATTTTTTCTACAGTTTTTGGCAAATAACTGTGAAGAATTTTGCTTTCAACGATAGTCGAATCTGAGGCATTCTTGCCGAGTGACCTAAGCTACAAAGTGGACTAGCAGGGTGTTGTGTGAAGTTCGTACCTGAAAGGACATTATTATGGCAACGATTAAAAAGGACTGCAGAGTTCAGTTTAACTAAACGAAGCCTGGGTGGCTCAGGACCAAGCAGCTGGCATCTGTCCCTGTAGCTGAGGCCAGATGAAGGACCAACGTGTTTTCTGTTTAAAGCCCGCTGCAAATTCTCGGTTGCGAACCAAACAACATTACGACTTCGCGTGAAGATAATCGGACATAATTCGAAGTAAGGCGTAGCATGGGACTTGAAGTCCATTAATCTGAAATCCTGAGTGTGGAATGCCTTTAAATCACTGTGGCATTTCTTTTATCTACGGTGGTTTGGTGGTGGGCTTGGTCATGGAATTCGAAAGAGCAGTAGTGCCGTAGCTCCAAGTCCTTAACTGTGTGTGATACAGAAACGGGCACGCTATTAATGAGTGGGAGCAACGGGGAGGCGTGGCATTCATATGTTGCACAACTCTTTTCAGCAGAGAACTTTATAATCCACTTGGCACAGCATTTGCCAAAAGATTTCAGGTTATCAGTGTTAAGTGCAAGCGTGCAGTTAAATAAACCAGCTTTGAAACAGTATATTATTTCAATGCCATTGCTAAACTTAAATGGTGTGCCGTGACGAAAATCTTTGAATATATCCCTAATATATAGCAGTAATGGAAGAGGGCTAAGAACGCTACTCTGAAATATCCAGCTGGTGATACCAAAGAGCTGGGGAAAACAACCGCCAATGTTGGCCACCTAATGGTGGTCAGAAATGCAGAATGACAACCATGGTAACAGTTGATTTCTTCCTTCGTAGGTCCTAATTATGGCCAGAAGCCGGGAACGCAAAAAGCGGTCAAAGGCCTTTCACATGCCTAAAAAACATTTTGGCCATTGGCCAATAGAAATCAGCGCTCCGGGTTAAAGAAGTCAAGCTGACAAGTGAGGCAAGATTGGCTTCTCAGCAAGCCGTGTTGGGAAGGGGTGATAAGATTGTGAGTAATAAGAATATTTGCCAGCTGTTCCTTAACAACTTTCGCCACAAGCCTGGATAAAATCGGCATGTTGTCTGTAGAGCAAACCTTCTCAGGGTCATGCAAAGAACGAAGTTTGTGATGTGAAACGTTAATGGAGGTCTTCCATTTTGACGGAAAAGTGGTGAAAGACGTCGAAAAAGATAACAAATTTAGATGAGGCAGAGGAAGATGTGTACCAGAGTTGCAGAATAGGGGGTGGGATGCCACCAGACCACGTCCTGTTGGATGGCTTGGCACATTTCGTCACCGAAATAATGATGAGTTGGAAGATAATCTGACCGAAGTTTGGGATGGACTTCAGAATGTGCCACACTCTCACTGAGGAGAGCAGATAAGAAATGTGTGTGAAATATTTCTGCAATATTTAAATGGGACTGCACGCGTTAGCGGGCGAATATTATGTAGTTCGGAACGGCCAAGGAGTTGGTCCACGAAAGAGCTTTGAAAATATGGGGAGTCTTTCGAACAGAGTATGGCAACCCAAGAGCCGACACTTCTTTCATTCTGAACCTTAGTTCGAACTCAATAAGAAATGCTTGTTTCAAGCGGTTGGCTTGCATTAAGAGCGAGAAGTCTTCTGTTATACTGGGGGTTTTCGGGGCTTTCGAAAGCTTTATCTAGTCCTGACAATGTTCACTATTATTCCTAGGCTTATGTTGAGCGATCGGAGTGGACAGAGGATTAAGAGCAAAAATAGGTTTTGCGTAAGGATCGTCCGCTGCATTCTGCAGGTCAGGCGATAAAAAGAAGCTGGACCAATCGATGGTTGGCAAACCGTAAGGGATTTCATCGCAACGAGTCGACATATAGGAAGAGACAGTATGGTGGGTGCATATGGGTGGGGGATGTTCGTTACGGCGAGGGATGCTGCACGATACCATCCTGTCGTCACTCTTGGGAAAAGGTTTTAGCACTGGAAACTTAACATCAGGAGCGCTATGGCTTAAAACTAGGTATAAGATATTGTGGAACCTTGTGGGCGTAGTCACATGCTGAGTTCATCCTTCAGCGTGCGTTTCAGAAACAAAGTTGAGTAGGGTAGGTGGGGCGGATAAAGAGGACCAAAAACTTTTAGGGACATTGGAGTCACCTGCAGTTATCTTGCGGCTCGATGGGAGACAAAAGGATAAGAGAAGCCCTGGGTGAGACCAGCGATATCAGAACTGTTCGATTCAGGTGGTCGGTTTATGCATCCCATGTGAATTGAGGGCTTGGGTAGTTGCATATAGAGCCAAAGAATATCAGGGACAGAATTAAGCAGGGGGTGATGGGAAATGAAATTTTTATGTGGCTGCTTTACGTAAGCTAGCAAACCACCTCCCCTACGATTTAATCTATTGGTTTGGTAAGGAATGTAACACGCCAACAAAAAAGGCGAAGTTAAGCTGTGGTCTCATGACCGAGTCTCTTTGATCAAGATAATAGCGTGAGAGTTTTTAGCTTCTAACAGTCTTAGCCCCTTTGTTTTGTGAGTTAGTGAGCGGGAGTTCAGCGGAAGCAGGGAAAATTCACCGGAACATTTAAGTCCACCGGACACCCAGTGGTTGGGTTCTGTAGAGGCCAAGTAATAAACGGATACATAAGAGGGTCGGATAGTGCATAGCCGTGATTAGGGAGTAAATCCAGTAGAGTTAAGTATATTACCCGGCGAGGGAATGTCTGTGTTAAGGCATTTGTGGACTGAAGAGCAACGTGATGGAAGAAGCTTTGGATTTGATGAGCGGGTTTTCAGTTGACTTCGTTATGGAAGATAGGATATCAGCAGGGATGGGACAGTGTTAGGTGGTCGATTGATGACACTGCTAAGGCGGAACTGGCAACCTAAGGGGTGCTGATTGGGCCTTGAAAAATGTTGGAGGAAAAGCCGGTTATTAGGTACTTTATAATAATGACAAGCATAGTTCTCGAAATTCGAGGTCATGCGCAAGGCAAGATCAAATTTACACACAGATGGCGCAGTGGTAATCGTAAGACAAAATTTAGTTGCGAAGAAGCAGTTTCTGTGTTCTCATGAACATAACCTGCAATAAGATGGGTTAACCACGAGTTTTTGGGCTTCATATCAGAGCTAGATAATCCATTGCCGAAACTTTCTGGGCTGACTATGAGTCGCGCAATGCGAGTCAACCCATGTTTAAACGCATCGCCGGCGCATAATTTTGCTGGGAAAAAATGGTGGGTGTTGTCAAGTGGCCGGGTTCATCAAAACTCAGGAGGGTAAAATGGTAAAGAAGAAGATCAATATGGATGTAGTGGCGGGATGGGGAAGAATCGAAATCACACTGGGTATCATATGAGGTGGATGGAGAGTGGTAATCAACAACTTTCAGCAGTCAAAATAATGCCTAAAATGAAACAGCAGGAAACCTTCAAGGTTGCACCAGACAATTTGCGGGACGAAAATATACAAAAAATTGTGGACAGAGAGACCATGGAACTTACAAAATGGCCACTGGACTTATGCGGCCAGGAGCGGATTGTGATGTGAGGCGGGAAGTAAACGAGTATGTATAAGATTTACAATCAATCCTTAAATACACTTGCCATGAATGACCTGTGTTGTCCTTGTTTAATATTAGAGACTTTGGTGTTCTGTGGCGATACGGGTTTGCAGGTTGGGGGGTTTCATTAGTGATAGTAACTGTTTGAACAGTCGTGATGGTCCCTCTGAGATGAGGCAACCGGGGCGGTCATCAGCGTGGCTTGGCTTGTCTCAGGGTCGCGCGGTCAGGTACTGGATAGCAGGTTAGAAGCTTGCTTTCATGTGCTCCCTGGGGAAGAAGTAATTTCTGGCACTCCCAGGAGTGAGGAGACAGGAGTTTGTTAAATGGAGCATTTGGGGGAAGGATTCGACAATAGTGGGTTGAGAAAGAAGTCACATATAGGTTGTGCATCATAGGGCGAAGCACAGGTGTTGAGAGTTTTCCAGGTAGCCTGGAGGAGACGGAGTTCATTCATGCAAAATAATTAGAGTAAAAACATTTGGGTGATGGCTATGGGGTACGGGAGTAGTAAAATGGCACCGGATTGACGGGGCTTCATCGAACTAAGGTTTCCTAGTAAATGGGTCAAAGTTGGGGGTATAATTGGTAGGTTCTATGTACATCGGTACACTTGTGCCATTTTGGAAGTTAGCAACTGTTTTCCTGATGGAGGGTTGAGGCAGGGGTAAAGTGGGCCCAACAATTCGTGGTTGTAGGCGGCGGTTGTTTGGCCTCCGTGCGTTCATGGGTCCTTGGAATTGGAAAACCTCAGCCGGGATGACATACTCGAGTTCAAAGTGCCGGGGGTGCCAGGCAGTCTATGTGTACAGGCAGGTTTGCTTACTGGATTAACAAGGTAGGCATTGATGTGCGGGTATGTGCGGTGAATTGGACATTTGAATGGAAAGCATTGCTTGCGTTATTCAACTGATTTGTGGAAGGTGCCATTCCGTTGTTGTATCGAAGTACTGGGACGTGCTTGAAGGCGTATCTGGGATGGGGTATACGCCAGGCGGCTGAGGTTTTTGTCATGCAAATACATTGGTGAGGCGGCCATCACCTGCGTAGTTATACCGTCAGCTTGGTGTTCTTCAGTGGGAAAATTTGGACGGGTACTTTTGCGGAATGGTTGAAGGAGCCAAGGTGAACGAATTTTATTTAGATCTACCAGTACCGGTTGCGACCGACGGAGTTGACGTCTTAGGTTTATCTCTTTTGCAGCGGGTGTGTGGAGGAGGGGTGCACTGCTCTCAGTGTATTTTATTGTCATATCGACCGGTAACAGGCTTTTGGGGTGAAGAGATTGCACAGGATGTTCAGTGGCTTCAGAAAGAAAGAGATTGATGGATCGGATTGTTTAAGGGTGTATGTATTGATGACTGTTGAGTAACCCCCGCCTGCAAGCAGGTCCCCGTAGTGCTCAGCGAGTAGGTGAGAGTGGGAGATTTTGGATGGAGTAGTCTAGAGCTGGGATAGGGTAGGTTATTTGAAGCTGTGACAGTAGGCTGTGCATTTGGTCCGCCAGGAAAACCAAGTACGGCCAGAGGGGGATCGCCACATACAACCGAAGTCTCGCCGACCTGATAAGTTGTACTGCACTTCTTTGACCGCAGTACATCCCTCTGAAAGGTTGTCTGATGGTGGAAATCTTGAAATTTTTATAAGACGTGTAGTTGGCAATGGTTGTTTTCTTGGTTATAAACTCCTTAGTAGGTATTTTGTTGGGTAATTAGAATAGAATTGGGCAAGTATTTTGGAGGGGGTTTTTCCGGAGCCTACAGTACATAGAAGAGCAGTGAGTCATACTATAGTGGACCAGCGGCAATGGGAGGCAGTATATTAAAGATAACCTCAGTCAGCACATGGGCGCTAAAACGCCGCAGAAGCGGTCCGCCAGGAACCCTTTATCGAAGCACCATTATATCATTGGGTTTTTAGATAAATTTACCGCTAAACTCGTCAATGGAACATTACCGGTTTTTGTTTTATCCGAAGGTTGAAATAGCATATTAGTGATTTCGTGTTTTGAGCACTGCTTCTGATAATTTTGAGTAATCCGGAAAAAATGCTACGCATGTAGGCCAGACTTGACGATTTTTGTTGAAGGACATTTTAAGATTGCTTAGAATATACGAACAGGTAATCCCTGAAGCCTCACGTTCTCCGGTGAGTCCTACTAAGCGGCTTTTATAAGGTTTAATTGTGAAGGTCATTCGGTTTCGTGTCTTGTGATTCCTCGCTGCCCGTGACATCCGATGCTCTGGTTGCTGTTTTTCACTTTTACGTTGAATGGATTAGTGGGTTTCCTTACTGATTGCTTAAACGCGTGTTGCTTGTGTCAGAGGGTGCTTCGTGAGGTGATATTATTTAAACCAAAGTATTTATTTGAATATAAATGTCAGATTTCAGCCAACTTTATGCCAACAATTCTTTTCCCATTTAGCGTTTAACTGCGCTTTAGCAATCGTACAACCTGTTATCTTTCGTACATAACTGAGGATCACTAACACTTGAAAATGATATTAGCTGGTTCGCGGAACTTACTTAGAATCGGGAGTAACATTTGCCAGATGATCCATTGCAATCCTTGCTTGTAAGATTCATGTTTAGGGCGGTTTCCCGGACATTATTGCTCAATTTATTTTCCTCTGGAGTTTCATGTTTGAGTTTTACTTTTCCCTGTATTCATGTAAAGGATGCATTACATCAATTCCCGTGGTAATTCTTTCTTGCTTGGAATTTCTTTATAAACGTCATGGCAAGAAATGAGTCGACGACCAGATTGAAGTCGTGTTTACATAAGTGAGTGCTACGAAACATCGCTGTAGGTAAAAAGAATGGAATCTCTGAGAGTTTTGCAGAGCCAAATAAAGTCACTAGTGTCCTCAGACTATAAACACTGGATAAGAGATGTACAGCGTTTGTTGTTTGCAATAGATAGGCGATAGCACAACGCCTCCTGATTGCTCAGTATGCTGGGGCGATTTAATAGGAGGAATTGTGTTATGTGTGAATGAGGCGCCAGGTACCTCGGGAAGCTTTGCAGGTAAAACCGTTCTCTAATTTATTGTACTAACAAGTGAACAGAGGAAGAAACTATATTTTGTTGCATTAGCCAACACCTTAGTTGATTCCCGGTTAAGTGATCTAGTCCTAGATCCCCGTGAATTAACTCTTTCATGTAGTATCAATATGTAATTTTAGCTTACATCGCTGAAAACCTGGTCCGAACACGGCAATTACATGGACGTTAAAAGCCATTTACACTTAGATTTTAAACATTTGCTGCATACATACTTGGTTCCCGCGATATCCGTAGTGTCAGTCATGCATCGAGCAGCGTTGCAAATGCATTTATCAATGGAGGCAATCAGAACTATGCTTAGTGTGTAAGTAAACTCACCCTGAATTACCTATGAACCCAAGGTCTCCGCTAAGCTCTCCAAGGCACACGGTGAAGAAAGCTTTGTTCACCGGCAAGTAAATTTATTTCGGACTGCAATAGCGTTTGCAGTGAGCAGCGGAAGTACAAATGGATACAACCGGCGGTGAAATTAAAATTCGGCTGCGCGCGGATGGTATTAGTTCAGTCTGCGGCTCACTACGACCGTGTGGTAAGTTCCGCTTAGAAATCTTTGACCTTTCAAGGCCAAATTTCCCGTGGATGTGCGGACATTATCATTTGGCACAGGAACTCAGGATGTCATGCGTCAGTTGTCGCCCGTATCCGTTTTGGGTCAGCTGAATATGAAAGAAAAGCGGCTTTGTCGGGCACGAATGTTTGTGCGTTTGCATTAGCCAAGCTGAAGACCGCTGATTATAAATTTTTGATGTTGTTTGCCGTATAGTCTACCCGGGAGCCTCCATAAAAACGGTGCGAGAAAAGATGAGATGATAATTCCACAGCTTCAGATACACCGCTCAAGGTGACCTCAGAGGCTCAAGGAGCACTGGTGTTCAATGTTGCGTGACAAGGGTTAGCCAGCTAGCTGCCTTTAAATTAATCTTCATCGAGAAATAAGATAGTTATGTGTCCGAAATAAAACCATTGACGACGAATTTGTCTGTCAGTTTGACGAATATAGGCGGCGCAGCTCCAGTTCTGCAGTCAGATATAACGTTTGCTACTATCGGTTTTTATTGTCACCATAAACATTCTCCGTCAATGTGGCAAACCAATAATGCCATTTCATATCTTGCTTTTCAGGTTGAAAACTCCGCGGGAACACTTTTCATCAACAACCGACTAACGACGTAAGACAGAAACAAATACGTACTCCTTTGGTGTACATTTTAATTCCTAAATTTTATAACAAAAGCCTTATGCACATGCCGAGGAATTTCGTTTCTTCCTGGCGGTTTTGGTAATGCGCGTGGTGCGCCACGAAAAGCGAAAAAGCATGTCATACTGTTACGGTGTGTAGTAAGTTGCAAAATTTAAGTTCTTCTAAGGCTATTGAAGCATGCGAAGAGATCAGTTGCGAAATGCGACTAAGAGATTCAAACTCGGCGTTACTTGTGACCGCATTAACCGGTTTCAGGCGAATTCGATAAAAGATCCAAAACGGTCTAGTTCTGGGTTCAATAGAGGTATTTTTTGTTGCTTTGGGGACGATTTAGGGTCATTTTGGAGTATGTTCCGAATCTGATGCTCGGAAAAATTCAGGGACGTTTCTCAACTTGGAGAAAGTCCTAATCTCGTTGCGAATACCAGAGTAACACCCTAATTTGCCAAAACAACATCAAGGACAACTCACAGCCTGGAGCTGTGTACCGCACCCGGAGGCGTTTACATTTGCGTTCGTTAATGGTGTCAAAGCACCAGAAGACTCATAGGAGAACATGAAGAAGATCCTAGCTTAGTGGCTTGAGAGCACCTAATTGAAGGTTCCATGAGAAATTTTTGTTAAACATAGCTAATTGCCAATGTTCGAATTATGCAAGGGATCACGAAAGGAAGCAAACGGATAATAACATAAATGATTTCCGAGAAAATGGTCTGGATTTAACTATTGCAAAAACTGCAATTCTTCCAATTGGTGCACAAACGCGGCGAGTAAGACCGAAGGCTCACGTTGATGTTACCTTGCAGGAAATCCTGTGTTCTACTTTCATAAGATTAAATCCGTAGTTTCATGCCCAAGTCTGGAGACCCTGCCTACAAGTGGATAAAAGTTGCCCGTAAAAGGTATAGTAGCGGACTACTGAGGTGATGCCTGGCCAAATTATTGAAGGCTATGACGAAAGATACCACGATCTTAGCAATTCATCGTAGGCCGACGCGCGCGCAGCAATTTAATTTAGATAGGAAAAATAGTGCAGGGTTTTTCAGGCATAAAATGTAGGAAGCTATTCCCTGTTGTACCAGATAGGTGCACCAGGGGGCATAGTCAAAAGCTCCAATGCAAACGAACAAGGCTTTAGATGACAGCTAGGTTCACCGCCAGTAGGAAGATTCTGCAGTGGAGCGGATTGCCAGAACGTGCTCCATGGTAGGAATGTTCATGGCTTTAGAGGGCCCATCAACGTCTTTTGGGCGGGGCCCAGCTAATGACAGAAAAAATATTTTTTGTTTATAAGCAAAACCTGTCTACTTTACGCAATAACTTAGATGATAGTTATCTTGTTGGTTATTTATTTTGGAATTGATGTGAGGCAGAGAAATTTTATTTGTGTGAGCATAACCGCCGACAATTTCTTGTAAAGCCCATTGGAGAGAGTGGCGCCACCTCACAAGCAACAAGTCGTACAGCGCTGACTTCAGCCTGTGGCAGTCATCCTATTCCGCCACAGTCGTCGGAGTGGAGGCGGTGGCCAACTCTGTTCTCATGAAGTGGACTCTACGTTTGGGTAAACTTCGTGAATTTCGACCACCTCGATATCTGAAGGTATTACTCGAGTTAGCATAGCTGGCTCAGAATAAGCTCAGCCTGTCGCATAGGCCAAGGATTTATCCTGCTGTATTCTTCGGGAACAACTGCTGAACGACAAGATAAATGTAAATATAGCCTTGACAGAATCTTGTAAGCTCCGCTAAAAGAGCGAAAATATTGTTTTGTTAAAGGGGTTTAGGTGGTCAGCAGTAGTCCTCAGCTGGGCTGGGCTCGACGCATACCTCAGGAATGCCGTCTTCAAACGGTGTCCTGGGAACTGTAGACAACAGGGTGACAGCCATCATTCTCCTGTTCAGTTAACGTGATATTACGCAAAAGGGAGGTGAAGATGGAAGCCATAGCGGCAGCCAGAATTTTATCACCGTACCCCTGTCGAAGACGAGGCTTACCAAGGACGTTCGGGATTCAAAGACTCATCTAACCGAGTATATCTTATTTTGCCATGATTAAAGAAAGCCGAGGATTAAGAGAAAAGCTGTGATCCCTTACGGAACACCTACTAATGAATAAGACTTCGGTGAGGCATTACGGGTAAGGGCAAAACTATCTGTCAACTAGATTGTAGCGGTTGTAGTGATCTGCAATTTACCTGGAGCGACTCCACTAGGTCTTTCTGATTTCGTGGTCGGTTGGAAGTTTGATGGCCACTGTTCGCTATTGGTAGACTTCATCGACCCACAATCTGTCTGGAGATCTGGCTATTTTGCACCGTCTGCGGTCAGGTTGTCCGGTGATAGGTTGGTTATATTTCGTGAGCATGCACTCTACCAGCCCGTTTGCGGACCCATTCAAAGGCAAAAAGAATAGGAGGTTTGTTCTAGATCTAGCATTCCCACCAAGAACCTCTGATGTGTCTCAGATAGAAATTCTGACATCACTGGGCACCTGCGATCATGCGGCTCTGTCAGTACACTGGATTAACGGCATGGCGTGGTCCGGACTTCTGGTGTGCTTCCCTTAAGGAGATGTGAGCGACAGCTGCTAAAAAACCCTGGATTGCCAAATGTTACAACATCTGAGCTGCCTTTAAGAGGAAACGTGCTGGTCTGGTAAACTCTTTTGTACCCTTCTATGGGCAGAGTAGTCATGCGTGTTGTCATCCTCAGTTTGGCGGGGAACTTAGTGAGAGTGACGCCGCAGAAATCGTGCATAAAGACATCACCATTTAATGACCAAGGGGTACGACAGGCATTTGTAACTCCGAGGCCTTCTAACTGCGCTAAGTCGTCAATAAAAAGCACGAGGATCGTTGTGCCCCCAAGCGCCCTTACGCATACCCGAGAAAGCAAATGAGGCCACTTCATAGAGTCCCAATGCTAGTAGGAAACGGACACCCGACAAGAAAATACATCTAGATCTAGGCCCCTGAATGTCTGCTCGCAAAGCCTCTCACGAGGACTGATGAACCAATAATGGTAAAACGTTCATTCGCTGAGGATGAGGTCGCAAGTGCGCTTTTTCGTTAGTTCTGCGTAAATCACCCGGCGCGGACTGCATTCAATAAACGAACTGGCCTCCAATTCTTCAAAGTTTTAAGTTGACCGTTTATCTAGTTCTTTCAGTAGAGTAAGTTATTTAAGAGGTGGAATAAAACCACGGCAGTACCGTTGTTTAGGAGTTTCGGACTGCTAATCACGCACCCTGAGACTCTCTTGAGTAGCAGAAAGACCCAAGAAGACGTTGGTTTACATCTGGTTAAGTAAACAACTGGAGACTCAGGGGTCACTTAAGCCTGGACAACATGACTTTCGGGGGGACCTTCCTGTCCGTTAAATCTTCTGGAGCGTGAGCTTCGGCCAATTGCAATGACCGATGTCTCCCTGACATTTGTCATCTGTGTCAAATTCCTTAAATCATTCTGGAAAGTTCTGCAACACAAGTTGTTAATAAAAGTGAAATCCACCGGCATTTCATAGAGACTGAGCTTTTGGTTTGAAAATTTTGCGCAAATAATGTCGTTCACAGGGTTTCCCATTCACAGTCCAGCTGGCACAAGCCCGGCAGTGATGTGTTGCACAAAGTTCTGTTATGTTACAGCTGCTAATCCTGATGTTCTTAAATAGTTTGCGACAGCTTCTGGACGCCTCAGGCGGTATACACATCCGCGGCAACCAGAGAACCGGAAAATCTATGGGAATTTCTGGATATCCTGGACGTCTTAGATCGCTGATCAGAGAAATGGCGGTTTTTAGTGAGCTATGAAAGATTTGCTCATAGATAAGTCAGCCCTAAAAAACAACCCAAAAATATTTTTTTCAGGGTCCCCTACTGGGTGTAACTGGTGGCGAATTCTATTTGGGGATGATAGTTGCTGTATGCTGACTGCTTGTCCTCAAACCGAAATATCAGTGCCTCCCCACGGGGCGCGCTGGGCGCTACCCGAAGTTCACTCAGCGAAAACTTCGTGCAGGCACACACGACCGGCATGTGCCCAAAATTACAGTTTTGCGGATTTCTTGATCTGCCAATTACAACTAATGATTTAACAAAGTTGTGAAGGATACAGGAGACATCTCCGCGCTCAGGCACCAGGAACGGTGAACCTTGAATGTTGATCGCAACTTAAGGAATCATTTCCTAAGTTTCACCGCGTGTGCTTGCATTCGGCGCATCACCCGAGGTGAATCGGGACTAGAATTGCGAGATGAATCCCCACTGCGAAATTGGGGGTGAACCAGAGGGCACGCTTTCATAGTAAAACGCTGTAGTCTAGTGGATTGCTACCAGTCTATTGGCTTTCCGGGAAATCGAAGAAACTTTGGAACTCCTTACCGAAAGCTGTGGGGAAGAATACTCGCTGTTGAGTTGGCGCTACCCCCTTTGGTAGACTTTGCACAAAAGCTGTCGGGGATGAAGACCACAGGGGTGGAATGCCCCTGCATCCAACCAGTTGGTAGCGAAAATAGTGCTGCGCCACACTGAGGTCTGTTTGCCTCGCCGGGCTCCATCTTCTGCAGCCCTCTTCCAAAACAAGTGCCCCTTGTGTCTCTTTAGTCATTCCCCAGTTTTATGTAAAATTCCTCCGCAAGATACGAATATCGAACCTGAAATTCGCCTACTGACGACAACACCCATTCCATGAACGGGGGAACATATACACAGGTGAGCCATCCTGTACTCAATAACCGAAATTATGATTATGGAACACACCACCTCTCTAAAACTTAACAAGACACGAGTCGCTGAATGGCGGACAGACATGTCTCAGCCCTTCTGCTACAGTGAACTTCCAGTCTCGGGCAATCAACCTTGAAATTGTTCCAGAAGTCAACATCAGAGACCAAGTGTGTGGTATCTTATACCAGGAAATACTGGATGCGGGAAAAACAATAACTGAGAATTGAAATGTGGGTCAAAAGTTTTTCTATGGAGACGCTTGCGCAGTGAGATCCGTAACTGTTTTCACGCCGGAATTCAACCACCTCAAACTCCTACTTTCACTTGAGGGTCAGTGCACATGGTTAGCTTCCAAAAGACCCTACAAATATTAGCACATCCTAATAAGTTTACAAATCTCGGACCACGGTAGAAAAAGTAATCCCTTTGCTGTACCAACTCAAACACGAGATCAAAGGTAAACTCCTCCACCTGAGGCAGCATAAGAAAAAAATAGGTGGCCAGCAAGAGCTCAGCAAAGATCAGTGCCCAAATTTAGCTCCACCTCCTGTGTTCCAGATACATCGCCTCGATTATTGAACTTCTTAAGTAGTACCGTGCCCCCGCCCGCTCCCGGTACTGTCTGCGCAACAGATGGGAACATAAATCGGCATTTGATACGCATGAAAGTGTCGTTATTTCTCTTAAAAATGGTTCCGCATTGCTTATTTTTAATGTTGCTAGATATGTCATTTATAAAATTTGATACAAGAACCAACTGAGCTTTTGTTCTCCCTTTGCCCCGTCATCTTGATCAACCGTTGTTGGTAACGTTAAGTTGCGTCCCGATTTGTGTCATCAAGTTTTCACTGGTTATTTTAGCGAATTCCCAAAGGTTGCTGGTATTTTTCCGCTTACTCTTTTGCTCGAACGTGATGCCATAATGAAAAGGCTCTTATATTTTACACATTCCAGCATGTTAATATCCCCTTGAGGTAAACCACAGTGGGATCACAATTAGTCCATTGCATTGACTGTTCTATTTCATCTGACAAGCAACTTCAAATAAAGGTTAGAATGCCAGGAACTTATAAGATATGATAGTTGCCTGTGCATCAGCTTTGCTTTGACAACGAATCGCTTAAGTATTTCCACAGTGTCTTCCACGGCATTGTGCAGAGCACACTGGACCATGTGTAACGGAACCATTACAACTGGTACACCGTTCCTCGCTGTGAGTTGTTCTCGCTGTTTTCTTTTGCAATTTAGAGTGT
>LUCM01011401.1:0-15365 GCA_008360955.1 Fasciolopsis buskii
TTTAAGTGCCTGAAAGACGGGGAGAAATAGTCCGATTCTTTCACCAAACTACATAAAATCCCTTGCTTTTTCTTCAAGAAATTCATCAAACATTTGCAGTGAATTCAAACTTTGATTGTCACCATCGGGTTAATATCATCATTCATGTACCAAAGACATAGATCCCTTTTCTCATTTTGCGATCTCTAATGACGACCCCGTGAGTCTGATGAGCTAAGGAGCCGCAGTCCGATTCACTTATACTTCCATTAGTAACTAAACTGAATTTAGCATACTACCTATTCGTTCAAGCTGGTCCCAGTCTACAATGTTTTGATTCGTTAAGGAGTAGATGAATATGCATGATTCCCGGGTATATTCAGAGTAATACTATTCACCCTGGTCCTCTTTGAGTTCCTTTGTTTTCTTCAAACTGTTGCACAATATTTCTCTAATGAAACGGCGGCCATTGAGAGTTGTCACATAGAGAACATTCGAGTCCCGATATTTCGCCACAGTTACAGGGCTTTAACGGTTTGTCTATCGCCAGTCAGACAGGCTTTGCTTTAGCATCGATGGTCCATTTTCGGAATAGATATTTTAATGGAAGACGAGAAATTGACTTCAGCTTCGAATCGAGGTCAGGAAATATATTTGCAGAAGGCGCGGTAAATGAAGAGGATGAAAATCTAAATTCAGCCTCCAGATAGTGTTATGTTAGTAGGCGATTGAATTGTTTCCCACATGTAATAGATCATCACGTCAAATCATCGCTGAACTAAAAACTAAGAAATCATGGAACCAGTTTACAGCTGTTTCATCCTAGTTAGAAATCATTAGGAGTCCATTTCTGCCGCACCCGAACTGGGAAGCGAACTCGGAACGAGCAAATTTGAGTCAAGAGCCTTAGCTGGTAAGCTATTGACCAGCCTCTCAACGGTTTGTACAACTTCGTCGCATCTTGTTCCATCTATCCGTCACCGATTTGTATGACCCATAGCGCAAACCAGTTGACACGCAATCACAGACGATTTCTCCCCACGTAGCCTAATTACGACGAACACTTTGGACATGACCGGCAGACCTTGGCTGTTTGGTATGTGTTAGTGGGTGAACATGCATGGCAGTTTTCTAGTAAATCTCCAAGAATGCCGGATTTTATCCACAGAATGTTGCTCTCGACTTCTCTTGCATTCAACAGTTTACCATTCAAAGGAGTTAGAATGTAATGACCACAAACGTGGCATTTGTTCACACAGTAGTTCCCGTTAAATACATCTTGGATTCTGGTTGCTGAAAATTAGTCACTCATTGTATTTTTTAACACAAACACAAGTAGTGTTATCATTTGCACTGAAATACGTCCCACTCTCTCCATATCAGCATGTGATCATACAGTACACATATAGACTGATGGCGTCGCTATTGGCTTCCAATGCTCACAGAGAGCAGCTCACATTTCTGGCATGCAACTGAGTGTAAGCCTTTGGTCATACTACAAAGTCCAAGATAAAAAGGATGCCGAAAATTTGAACGAGACAACTGTGATGATAAAATCAGATTGAATGACGTACTTTTTAGTACAGTTTAGTTAAATTTACAATCGAAGGTAAAGGAACCAATAATGTCGCTAAAGGAGACCAACAATTTTGACAGTTATCTGAACATGAATTCGGGCCATCCGTGGTGCTGTGAACGTTCACGTATCTCATTACTACATAATCGAGTCGACGGCGAGTGTAATAATGACACCATAACGGAAGTGAAAATTCAACTTTCAGACGTGGTCCTCGAAAATAACATTTACACATGAGGAATAGTCAGAAGTGGACCAAGATGCAAAGCAGCGGGGCCTGTCAATAACCACAGTAACTGCCCAACCCTTACTGTTTACACCAGACAATAGTAAGCCAATGCATGTTTTTTTACAAATCGATGTCATTACGGTATAAACTCCAGATGACCAACGTATGACCGATAGGGCCTACATTAATTTGTTCAAATCCGAACATGCATACTTGGGAATGGCTGATCTGATCACTGTCAAGCTTTGTCCGAAATTGTTTTTCGTCTATGCTCATCTACTTGTAGGTTATAGAGTTCTAGTCACGAGCGATCTTTTGATCCCTATGCATCGTTATACGCAGGTCCGTATTTATTTGGTGTGTGTTTCGTTTGTCCATCTATCCGGCGTTAGTACTGGACTAAAATTGAGATATGCGATGACAGCCCAGCACACTACATGGAACAACACAACATAAAACAACCTTGACTGGGATCGAACCAGAATCATCTTAACATGGATTCCACATGTCGAACGGACATCATTGATGCAAAATGTGACAGCACCTCAATGAACACAAATGACTCCAAAATCAGCAGCACCGATAACAGGAGCATAATTTCATAACCCACGGTTAAACAGGCTGGCAATGAGGAAAATTTAGGCAGTCTGCTTTGGATTTCATCCCAATGTTATTCGCGCGCAAACCTCTCTTATAACCGTTCACTGGTGGCGACCGACAAATGAAGGGCTGCCAACACTGCGCTGTTATCAATTAGTGAAATTTCGTTTATGATATTCTGTATAACCCACCTATAAATCGGTACCTCATGAACCTAATTTCGTGCTGTCAGATTAAGTCTAACACCTGAATGAAACACTATTTGATGAAACTGGTCCTCAAGCATTGTCTAACCAAACCGTACTCCAGCTGTTGGGTGGTTCTGGCCTATAATTTTTTTCCTATGGAGCGTACCCCAAATGAATGACGCATGAAATCGGAAAGTCACATACAACATGAGTATCAGCAGGGAAATTAGAAAAGTTCTTTGAAATATTTCGGGAGATTACACCTTTCATTACCTCTTCCGAAATAGAGAATAAAACTGGCTGCACTCCAACAATGAGACATACAGGAATACTCCGTTTAAAAATGACTCTGTCTGGACTGACGTCGTTGTTTTACCCAACAATATCTGAAAGCTAGCGCGTTAAATAATGCTTATTACCAACTGGAGAAACCGGATACTGCTAGCGACTACATTATTGTTTCCTATTAGACAGTTTGGCATGAGCTGTGGGAAAAATCATTCTGTGGGTTTGTTTCGAGAACTGCCGAAATTGCGCTATCCCACATCAAAATATTTACTAGCTTGATTCCTTCAACCTGGCAATATTAAAGGTCATTTTGTGCACAGCAGATTCAAGTTAGACGAAAACACACATCAACTTGGTTATAACTGGAGAAGCGACCAATCCATACCACTTTCTTTCATTTGAAATGTGGCCCTAATTGAAGCTTGATGAAGTTCATTATGGCGGTAACGACGATGTGAATCATTTCAAGATATGGATTTTGAACTGAAGCAAACAGTGCCTGATCATGTACCTCTTTCAGGTTTACACGGATTTAACAAGTCAGATTTTGTTTCATTTTCAGCCCTACAGGTAGTTCTCAGGGAACGTGATTGCATTTGTTATTCTTAGGCACATCAGTCAACATTCATCCGTATGAGACTGAAAAGAAGTCGCAATAATGCATCAGTTAGTTTTCAGGTTTCGACAGGAGCTCAAACATTGTGTTGTTTCACACAGTCCTTCCGGTGTTGAAATATTGGAGCACGAGCCACGTGTTGATTTCTTCAGAAAATATTGCACAAGATGCTCCCGTAAGCAAAGTTGAAAGAAAAGTGAAACTGCTATGGACTCTTCTCATTTCACCGAACAATGACCCATAATTAACTGTCAATGATGCAATCCCTAAGAGCTGTTTTTATCCTTATTGCTTCTATTTTACATATTGTCATAAACCGCTTGTTTACTTTTAGTAACAACTTGTACCGATCTCTCCCACTCCATTCCGAGTACAAATTACATTTCAGCCTCCGACAAAATTCGGTAAAATATCTGGAAGTTAAAGACTTATGAAGACACTGGTGTTCTCCGGTTTTCGTGCGTTTAATTAGATTTTGAACTTGACATCGAACTTTCTGTGCGTTGTGTCCCATTTTTCCGTTGGTTGTTGCATGAAACTGAGTTCAAACAATCTTTAGCCATTGTGTAGATCCGTGTCTATGGTGTGCTTCATTATTTATTTTCCATGGTCGTGTCGTACCAAAATAAGGTATAGAATTCAGCATTTCGAAGGTTTTGGAACACTTTTTTGGTTCAGTTGTTTTATGTTCCGATAAATGATCCTTACCAACGGTTGGCCAAACTGAGTGAGATCAGGAAATTCCGTAAATCGATTCCAGAACTAAATTGCTCTGTAGTTATGGAAGTAATGCTCGAAATAAAACAAATATCGCCGTCAAATTAAATACAATTAGGTGAAGAAATTTAAAATGAATTTATAACAACTATATTTTGACTGAATAATTCCCTCTTTAAGGTAAACGCTCAGCAGGACGATCGACTGCTGACAAATGTTTTGTAGTAACACCATTCGTAATTTATTTCATGATTCCAAACCTGGTGAACTAACGAATGGAAGGTCATGCAGTCACAACTCCGCTATTCAACTCTCATTAACCACAAGACCCAGCAGGCCTGGAAGATTTTACGGCTGACCAAAGATCCACAAATTCGACATGCTTTTTTGTCCCAATATAGACTGTACTTCTTGTGGAACGAACAAAATGGTAAAATATTTCAGTGGATTATCAAAACCCTGTCAGAAAATGGTAGGAAGTCATGTCAATGACGCATTCGTATTTAACCGCATTTTGAAATACATCGAATTCGAAAATGATGAAGCTGCTGTGAGTTTTGATGTGGTCTCCTTATACACGATTGCGCTATTTACATTCAAAGTGAATAGCGGACACTTTCTTAGAAGAACGAACTGTACTAGCTACATCAGAAATTATCAGGGGTACATAAATTTGCCCCGTGTCAACATACTCCACATTCAAGCATGAGTTGTACAAACAAACAGATGGCATGATTATGGCATCGTCTTTATACCTCATTGTAGCAAACCTATCTTACATTCGGTTGGATCAAAATCTCTAATGAATTTTACTCAACTCACGTTTGTACGTATGGCATGTCGACATACATTTGCAATCATCAAGTCGGCACAAATTGCTGGCTTTCTTCAAGCTCTCAATAGGCAATGCAGATCCATTGAATTCACAATGGGGTCGAAAGAGACCAGTAGAGTCACGAGCTTCTTAGATTTCGGTTGAAAGTTCAATATCGGCATCCAGAGAAAATCAACACTTTCGGATAAATATTTGAACTTCAGTTCAGCTTACCAACAATGTGTGAACCGGACACTTATTTCCTCGCTAGCCAACAAATTCAAAAAGCCATGCAGTGATGAATAGAACGTAAATAAGAATTAGGACGCCTATACGACATCCTACAAGACAGTCACTATCCGCCACGCCTCATGAAAAGACAACTAAAAACTTACAAGTCAACAACCAAGAAAACGGCCTCGGCCGGAATTCCGTATAGATCGGGTACTTCGGAATCAATAAGAAGGTCCTCACTGACTTTGTTATTCACACTTTCTACCGAATGGACAATACTTTAAAACGCTGCTCACCAAAGGCAAAACATGAATATAGCAAGACCAAAATGAATGCATCTTCAAAATCGGATGCAGGGAATACCCAGTAGAATATATTGGAAAAGAAAGCAGACAACTGATGATATGGACAAAAGAAGACAGAAGGAAAGAAAAGTACAAATCTTTGGACAAGGGAGCCTTATCAAAACTTGAGCACGATTGAGCCGTCGCTCTGCATGCCATAGCGGAAGGGTACAACATGGATTATGAAACTACTAATGTACTCCAAGGTGGATTCAGAAACTGCATTGAACGTAAGTTTGATGAGGCACTGGCTATCCGCCCCAAACCCTCACGCAACAATCGGAACACAGGGGCAGGGATTTCAGAGATATGGATGGTGATGTTTTCGAAAACGACCTATTTTTTTATCTTGTTCTGTTTTGCTATAATCCAAAGAGATTATTCAGTGGCACAGAATTGGCCAGATGGAAAATAACAAGCCCGAACTTCCGAAAGAAATGTCCTTGTGTTTTCTGTGAGGTGTCTACCAGTTATGTTCTGTCTAACAGTGATTCTATTTCTTGCTGGATATACTGTTCTGAGATATTCGTCTTGGATGTGGTGAGTTATTCTGCATCGAGGAAGAGTTCAGTCAATCTATGCACAATGACGACCTCGAAAATTCACATCATTAGAACACGAGTATTTTTCCATATATCACCAGAACGTTTGCTTTGCGCATATGATCTTTCAGAACTAGTATCTTTTAACTGAACATATTCCACTGCATACCAATTGCGAAAGCATAAAACACTTTACTTACTGCGCTGAAAGTGTTATTCGAATTGTAGTCCACGGACTTTTGAAATTAAATGCGTTCCTGCGCATTCCGAAGCGACTGGCATCTCACTAAATGTTTAATTTCACATTTCAACAGAGATGATTCTAGTAAATCCGACGTTAATGTGATGCAACAAAATGATTAAATAAACTCATTGAAATCGAGAATTTATTTATACTTGACCTGATTGCTCAGGGTGATTTTATATGCATGTTAGCAAATTAATCTCTCTTGATCATTGATTGTGCAAAACAATTGAATTTACATTCAATATACAAGCAAAGATAGCCAAGCGAATTTCAGTTAATTCATTTTCAGCTTAAATAGATATGCGGTCTTGGACAACTCGCAAGTTGTGGACACCTGTTTGACCAAACAGAACGAATACTGGGAAATTCAATAACGAAGGAGTAACTGTGGCTTTCTCGAGGTATCAATACCTGGCACTATCCAGTTACTAATTCAATTTATATGTACAAAATCTGGATCGCTTTTACACAACCGGGCGGTCGCGGGTTAATCCATGATTGAAAAACCTCATTAAAGTCTTATTCACGAAATTGGCAATTATTATATTCTTCGAGGACATCTGGGATAAAAAAAATGAGCCAGAGAGGTACATATGGATCCGCTGCTTTTTTCAGCATCATTTGGCTAACAAAAAACAGACACCGATTTTGAATCCGTTGTATAGGGAGCTCAGCCTTTTTGGCGAAAAAACGCATACGTTTCGTAGGATTATGTAACAACAATGAAATTACGGTAATGTAGTTCATATGAAACGAATAGGAACAGGGGTGATGAAATCGACGCTGGGAAGTACACTGATCAGTTATGTTTTGAGCTCTTCCTGAGGTCATCATTTAAGAAACGCATAAGTCCGGGTTGTTTAAGGAAATTTGTCAGCACCGAACGTGACCTTAAATCAAACAGGTATCTGTAAAAACCGCAGACTGGCGAGAACACCTCCAAGGGTACCTTTTTGACCCAGAATAACCATTTTGCATGTCGCTTATAAGATAGGGATAGGGATGAATGAACCTTCGTGAAGCCTAAAGGCTACAGTCATGTCCTCTTTAGATACCTCAATGAAGAGTAAGGTTGAGCTAGTTAATGTGGGTGGGGTAGATACCGTTCGATCCCCGATATTCTCAATAAGTGAGTGTGCAGTGTTGCTTTACATTTAAGTTCCATCCACCCGATGACTGAGCTCGAGACGTGAGATAAAGCTGTGTTGTGAAATTTGTGAGAACCAGGACAAATCCCGTATATGTTAAACCATCAAGCTCACATGAAATGGATCATTGGTTGACTTCATCTTTCCCACAGATCCGGAGAGGTCATTATCTGGTTGTTCGCAATTTGTATTGACCATGAAACCAAGAGTTTCTTAATCTGTTCCTAAGAACGGGCAAGTTTCTTACTTTAATTATTGTATTCCTCCTCACAAAGTACAGGGTTTAACTGACGCAACATGACTCAAAGTTAGACATGATGAAACCTCGCATCTACAAAGGCACTGGAGAACGAAAACAACTGCTACCGTGACTGCATCCTCGAAGCGGTTATATACTACTTTGTCCACATTTCATGAAGTAATCAATCCGAAAAACAGTAAATCGGTTCCCGTTCCGCATCACTGATACCGGGCCCTTAGTTACTCTCCCAACTCGTTGACTTGGTTGATCTCTCACCATTGGTTCCATGCGCGCTCGGATAGAGTCAATAAGGTCTCAACTACTACGCAAATGGAGCATGGCTTACACAGATTCAACAGAAATAATCGTGGATAAAGGGCCACTAGCGGTGCTCACAAATAGTTGCCTCTGTTTTCATTTGACCAATGCTGTGTCCACTGAAGGGTAGTTGCTCTTTTTTGCTGGACCCCACGAGCTTCTGGTCTATTTTCTTGTTTACATGTAGAACGTCATTGAACAGTTGCGATTCGTTCTATGCTAACCATAAGGCTAATTCATCCATCGATCTGGCTTGCATTTCTAGGATAGATAGTTTACGTCCATTTACTCTCAGATCGTTTTGAATTTGAGAGGTTTACGCATCATAGGTTTTCTCATCGAAAAATCCAGCTTCTTTTGTGGTTCACAACAAAGGCGTTTATTATGTGAGAAGACTATATAAGTGATCAGCTTCGGATCGTCACAACTCAAAGTGGTCTTCACAGATGAAATCTGATACTCGTATTTTCTTTTGCCGCCCCGCCACTTGACCTTCGTGTTGCCTAAATACCCTCAAATTTAAACGGCTTCCCATTGAAATATGGTCGAAAATAGTTAGAAAGTAAATCATAAGAAATCTCTGCATTTGCCATGCTGCGATTATGTTGTACGAGAGCTGTCAGGGCTGGAATAACCAGTTACCTATTCACATTATGATGATTCCTGTAACATTATGTCCAAATCAGCATCGTCGGTATCCAAAATGAAAATTTCAGCTTTATTAGTTATAGCTAGTAGTGACAGTTTGGGGTTTGATGTTACCAGCATCTTTGATTTGGGATATTGTTCATTCCATTTTTCTGACTAAAATAGCCCCCTTGGGTTTTGAGGCCGCCGCCCGAATTCTTAAATAAAGCTACGGGACAAAGGGTGAATTGCCTTTCTCTTCAACAGGTCCCGGATCATTTTATCAAGAGCTGGTGTAAAATGAATCGACAAACGCCACGCACGCGGTTCTGTTGTTATTAATTTCATTTTGATTTAGCACATTCATCAATCCGCAATCTGATGTACCTGTTTCGCATCGCCTGAGTTAATGAGGTTTCTAATCATCGAATACCTTATAAGCACAATGAGTGCTTAGGCTGGCATAGAGCACCAGAACAAAATGTTCATTCCAAAGAATAAGACAATCGGCTGCGTACTATTTACTTGCTTGCGAAATACCGAAAAAACGATTTGGGCAGCAATATTTCAATGGTAGAAATAGGCCACAAAATCCAGTTGAATGTTTGAATTAGACCAGAGGTCAGATATTAAATTTCAGTTCAAGTGACCAGAACAAACAATATTTGATATGCACCGTCAAATTACATCTTTGGCGCATTGCCACTGTTGGAAATATGAAAGTGAATGACTGCAATGGACTATGAAACAGGCAAACATAAAAGTAATACAAGCAAGTGGAGTTTCTGAAAGGAACAGTCGACCATGCACACGAATGACTTGCACAAAGTGATATAAAATAGTGAACATGCGCACTTCCAAGGAAAACGGATAACCGAGATATAAATTAGTTGGAGCTCGTGCCGTGTGATGGAAGGATAGGGGACATCATTAGTGAATAAGAGAATCACTGGCAAAATTCTCAAACAAATGCTGGGGAAATACTTTGAGACAACCGGGATGTGATGCAAAATATTATGTAGCGTCGATCAAATGTCATTTCTCACCCTCAAACAAAATCGCCGATTGCGGGAAGGTGTGCAGAATATATCTATCACGTAAATGGACATTTATCCGTTCACAAGAACCATCGATGTTACTTCCCTCGGTCGACTGGCGAGATATCTGTTCGAAAGGATTAAGGAACGCTAACTGCTTTGGCTGAGTGAATTGAGGTTCCAAATGATGAACAGTTCAATAAACCCAATGAGGCTATCCGGCTTGTGTCATAAGAAAAGGACTTAATTTTATTCCATTTGCTGTAGTTTTATTTGTTCTTGTGAACATCTTAGCCTGAGGTGATGCAAATTTTCTAATGTTGCGCGGCATAATTTCATTCATCAATTTGGTGTCTCCGTGGTTCACACCACATATCAGGGTGAATATTGGAGCGCCCAATTATTATTCAAGAATATTTGGACGATGGTGTCTGAAGCATGCGCACTATTCTGCGACAGGCATAGAGAACGTGACTTCTGCTTCGTGACTTTACTGTGAAAACACTTATCATTGTGGTCACTTTGGGATAGTATAGATTTCGGCCGGGAGAATTATGCTCATAGCAGACTTCATTTGTTTACTATGATGCAAAAAGCGTCTTTATTTATTTTATATTGCTTAAAACCTTTAATCGCAAATTTCATATCCAACAACATTGTGAAGTTACACAATCCGATATGTTGTGCTATCAAAATTATTTTCTTATCTGTCGATTAGTGCTTTTCTGTCGGGTAAATAGTTTGCTCTATTAATACAGCACGCTATATAACTTTAACGCAATATCAACTCTTATGTCAACCTTGATCGTAACTAAAAGAAAATTTGCCGGCTAATGATTGTCCATGATTATCTCGGATAAAATAAGCTCGTTTTTAATGCGCGCATTTCTTTAACGTAATAGGAGGCATACTGGCATGAATCCTAAAATCGCTCCGAAGTTTTTTGAGAAAATGTATCACTCGAGGATGCTCTGTGTCCTCGTTAATCAGGAGTTTTATGTTCATTCTTGAACGACTGGCCTAATTGGAGTTTACAGTCGGAAGTAATAAAGTAAGCCTGAAAAAAATTCATAGCATTATAAATTTTGACTGTAACACAATCAACCACATCAGTTTTCGTCGTCTGTCTTTGAATTCGTTGGTCCACACTGTTTGAATTTCTTTTGTCGATTCACTTTTCAATTGGATCGTCCATAGTATACGCTACTCTGTTTGCAGTCACTTGATTCCCTTTCACTTACACACAAATAATCCATTTGTACGCAAAGCTTGGAAAATCAGGCTTGTTGTTTCCGAATTATTCTATCAATCTACAACAGCACAATATCAGGAAATTTAAAGTTAAACTAACGTTTGTTAGACCAGGAATCGTAATGTGAGTGCTCATACTCTCATTCAGTTTTCTTGTTACCGAAATTGCTGCTTTCTCGGTGTATGGTCAAATCTGCAACCGTTAAGTTCAGCTGCAATTGCCGAGTGAAATTTTTACAATCACACATGAGAATATGGATTGCGCACTAGAAGTAACTGTTGAGAAAGTTTTTAAAAGAAGGAATAATACGTTCAATTCATCCTCAATGGGCCACTCATTCTTGTTTGGAGGGGTTACAGGTGACGAAAATTTAAACAGCACTGATGCAGGTGATGAGCCTAGAGCTTATTTAAGTGATACCTGGAAGGTACAACTTATAAATAAATTTTAACGTAACAACCGATGGATAGCATAGCTTTGCTACTTCCATTTTCACTCTGAATAATTCGCAATACGAATAAAAAGTGCAAGAACCTTTTTAACCAACCTGAAGAAATTTCGCGACACGTATATTCACAATGCTCAGAATGACCTGATCAGGTTGAAGTAGTCGTCGTCACGAGCGACTTTTTTTTGATGGCTGAGCCATTTGCCCTTCTGTGTGAAATGCTCGTGAGTCAGAAAAATGCATGCTCAGGGCTGACTAGAGTTCCATCTTAGCGAAAATGTTCCGTGCAGCTTATGGGCACGAACGTCGCAGTCTAAGAACTCAGGTGCACAATTCAGACCGATGGCACCGAGTTTTGAGTGGTCAGCTAGATGAAATTTGGAAGACTGCAGCAACGAATTTTTATTTCATTTATTCTCCCGGAGTTTACCTTGCATAGCTTATCTAGCTGGTCTTCTGTGCAAATGCACGAAACATGATGAGTAGCCCAAAGTGCAACGATGGATTGAGATTGTTTAATTCCACATGGGAATCGAACTAATTTCATGCGAAACGCTTAGGCGATGTGTCAATCTGAATGCAAAATGTTAGAGAATATTAATAGAGGCAGTTGGCGTTTTAATTGAGAAGGATTCGGAGAGTTCTCAAAACATTTTCCTGTTTAAAGAGATTGAAAACTGAAAACGAATTAGCTTAAATTCGTTTGATTTAGATTGTGTGTACATTCAATAAAATAACTAATGTTTCTTACAATTGGTAATGATAGCAGATTAACTTTCCAACATAAATGCCAATTTTATTTGAGCAGTGGAGTAGAGCAAAGGTGAGATTTAGATTTTGATTAGGTTAATTAGTCATTCTCTTACATTTTATTAAGATCGTCATTTACTAGTCATTTTGACCAGAGCGGAGAAAAAAGGAATTTCAGTTTCCAGTAGCGCGGAAGCACTGGCGCTTACCCCGCATGCCGAACATAACAACAAAATTTCCCTCGAGAATTTCGTCAATCTTAAATTTATGGTAAAGTAGTTCGCAGCTTGGTAGACTGACCCACGGCTACTAACTGGTGACAAATGCTACTTTCTTTGGAATCAACGGGTTCACTGGAAATTCAATTTCTTCAAAAAGTTTAGTTTACTACAGCTTTCAATGGAAAACTAATCAGCACTCAATTCCTCTGGGAAAACTCTCTAAAATATCCTCGCATGAACATTTGACCATACTCTGTCAGTGCAAAAAGCAAGCAGCATTTTATAGTGCGATGTAATCTCGGAAGAACAAGTTGTAGACAAAACGAATTGATGTCCAGGAATCCCACTTAATCACATCAACTTTGCCGTGAAGAAATTCCAATTTTTTAATACATCAACTCTAAGTGATATTTGACAATCATAATCATGAATTTTTTAATGACTTAGCCTCCTGAGTTCAGGCCTACCCATAGACCTACTGAACTGCTCTCTCATATACAAAGGATTGGTCTCATCTCTGAAAAATTTACTGTAAAAGTTTTCTGCAGTAAACAATAAAATTGTTGTAAGACAGATTAAGAAGAGACTCGAGTGTATAAAGAATGTTAGTATGACACCATGAATGATGGTTTCCTTTACCTCGGTATGCGTGAACATATAATTGGCTAAACTTCACTGATTAGAATAGGTTTGCAGTGCGATCATGAAATGCACGGATCAACAAACCGATCTGTTTGCATAAGTCGATCTTAGTTGACAAAAAGGTAAGTGGTCAGTGCGGCTATTTCGTGTCATTCGCTGATCGATACTGTCTGTTGTGGTGCTTTCCTCGCCTAAGGTATGCATTTGTGAATGCCAACGTAAATTCATCAGTATTCCTTTTGTTGGATGGTTTGAGGATTTCTATTTTGGAACATTTTGAAGTGGAAGGTATGAATAAAATCAACACTCAAATTCTTCACTGTAGAAATGACGAATGAATGCCGTACCGATAGGACACAGCAGTCCGAAAATCATTCTGAACACCCTACGTACATCAATTACTATTATGTGTCACGTGATCTCTAGTATAAGAAAGAAAACATTCCATGGACATGCCGCCCATAAAGTCTTTGGAATTATTTCTTTCGGAAGCTCTGACATTATTTTCTGTGCTTGGTTATTATTTATCACCAGATAAACCTTGGGTTACGGCAAAGAGAAACACAATAACAAGCAAGCTCATTTTATCCGGACCAAACGACGTAAGGAGTGTATCGAAAAATCGATGCGCCATGTATTGGTTTTTATTGTGAATGATATAATGTTAATAACACAGCGTTGTTGGTAGATGTAATGTGCCAACGTTTCGACTACCGTGGGTAGTCTTTCTCAAGGCAAGTTTTACAATCAAATGCCTTGATTGTAAAACTTGCCTTGAGAAAGACTACCCACGGTAGTCGAAACGTTGGCACATTACATCTACCAACAACGCTGTGTTATTAACATTATATCATTCACAATAACAAGCTCATTTTATTTTACTTTTATTTTATGACTAATTCAGTTACGCATCTGTCGTTGAGTACATACTTTTGTGAATAATGTTTTGCACTATCAAAATAACATTCGTCAGTGAACATAATATGTTGAATGCGGTTTGGAAAATAGGTTTGGATGGACTGCTGGTTAGAAATGGTTGGGGAGAATCCGCTGAACCCGAGAATGATGAGCCACTGGACATCACGTGTAAAAGGCCACGACCGATGGCATACGGGGGATCAATAGCATAATGAAATCGCGGCCAAGAGAGATGGAATAGTCGGAAGACGTCTGCCTGCAAAAAATCAATTGCAGAAATGCCCATTCCACTATGTTTGTGTAAGTTTATTACCCAGAAGATGAAGTTGTCGAGAACGAGCTCGTTTGTAACCTTTTTTAATAATGGTTGTTAATTTGGTGAACTTCGAAAACGGTAGGTGAAATTTCGTTGTGGTCAAATATTAATGATCTGCAATTTGAAGAATCTTTTCGCCTAACAACGGAATGGAAAGTACAAGCACTGGAAAACATCGCTGATCCACGAAGTTGCAGTTGAAATACTGGCGTTTCATTGTGACATATGCTCTTCTATCGCATGATTTTGTCAGCTTTCTGATAGTCACAGGACGAACTACCCAGAGAGCAGGAGAACGTCTGGAATCATGGTAGTATATTTCCTTTAATCCTACATTTCTCCCAGGAAATAATGATGTTTGATGAATGAGAAACTTGGACAACACGAATATATCAAATGATCTAAAATAACTTTTGATAACTGCCTGCCTCACTAGCGTTACACTTGCTATTTTTCTAAATATTTTCTTCAAAACTAACTGGCAAAATAATTCTCGTTTGTCTTGACTGCTTTGTGGAAAGAGAGATATGAGGAGTTCTTCAAAATGCTGATATCATCAAACATGCTTTCGTCCATCCTTCCACTTATAGCCCAGTAATATTTGTGCAGGTCTAAGATGAGAGTTACACATTTTTCTCTAGAGAGAAGGTGTTTGACCTTCAACAAAACACTAAAATTACCATAAGAGTTTATCCTGACAGTCTGCCATGGGCTCTTGTAAGTCATGTTGCTTTATCGTTGATAGATATATTCACTTTTCTGATTGAAAAATATTTATGATTGTCTTCTATCCCTGACAGCTGGAGACGCGTCACTATTATTCCCAACCCGAAATCTAACAGTTCTATTACTTCGAAAAAAGGGTTTCGACCCATCAAATTAAAATATTACGGTCTTAAATTGACGGGACGTGTTATACTTGAACGCCTGCGTTCTTCTATGTACATGCCTGACGAACCTTTTAAGTTTGCCTATAAATCTAACAGGTCCAACTTGGACGCCGTCGCCTCCCTAATTCACCACTTTTGTAGGTCCTTAAACACATCAGTGAAATATGTGCGTTGCGCCTTCCT
>LUCM01011402.1:17409-42404 GCA_008360955.1 Fasciolopsis buskii
ACCACCACCACCACCACCACCACCACCACCAATACCACCACCACCACCACCACCGGTTTTGCCAGCGGCACGTGAAATAGTGTCGATCCGTCATCGCATTGGCAGATGAACTTTATGAAGATTATTTTCTTTATCTAATTGGTGCATATAGCATGATTGCAAGCAAATGACTAGAACAAGAGTGGCCTGTCGGTTCTTGGCTAACTCGGTGGCGAGAATGGAATTGAAAATTTAATTTTCCTGCTCAGTAGTATTCTTCGCTCATAGTTGCATGAAAAAATTTTCCGGGAAGCTGACAACCGGTTTCGCGGTTCCTGGCGCTTGTCAGGTATGTGTACCCGAGACTCTCTTGTCCAACCATCCCTATGCATGTGCATGCCCTTCTCAGTTTTTCATTAGAATCCCATTTGATGCATTAGAACAGTGAATAGATAATTAGTCCATTTAAGAATCAAATGATGATCCTTCGGAGGATTTTCTCCGGCCAGGCAAAGCTAACCATGTGATTCGTAAATGGTCTTGTCATCCCTACACGCTCCTAACAATTCAAACGAGATTACAGTGTGAAAATCTAACCATTCATCAATTTCGGATTAGGATTTTCCAACCGGTCGACAAGCCATGCACTGTTTTGTCCTGGCATGTATCGTTTGATAAGACTGATTACATATGCACATCATTTCTACGGCTGGCGATTGAAGCAACAATGAGAATAATTCCCCCCGGGAAGGGGCCCACCATTAAACCCCACAGACATTTTGGATTCATGCACTTGCGCCCAGGGCTTAACATATTTCCTGAAATTGTGGCCTATGCGGACGACTGGTCGCTGTCTGTGTACTCGCAGCTGTGTACTGATACTACAACGAAGAGCAGAGTGGCCGCGAAAATAAATAGAAAAAACATCAACAACGATAGCAGCACAACTAGCGATGGTGACCTCAGTGGTATTACTACCGCAGCAACAAAAGCGTGCAGCCATTTGTGGATCGGTCCATCTGTTCTATGCTTTCAACCAGTCAACCCAAAGCTGTCCGGTACCCAGTCGCCGGTTTGGGCACAATTACACAATCACACATGCATATGTATCTGGTTAAACAGACAGACGATTGATGTTTATCGCCTACGTGGCCCAGCACTATTTCCTAGATGTTTGTACAGACATGTGAACACAAGCGCACGAACAAAAAGGGCATGCGTTCGGCACAGACATACTTGAATACGGATCGATTCACAGTGTGGGACCATCTAGTCGAGGAAGCATTCGCAACTTCAGATAGCATCCGACTACGCTGCCGATCGACTGCAAGAGTTGAAAGCAATGTTGGGAAAATTTGCCTTATCCGCAGCGGTATTGCTTTGCCTTGCTTTGGGTTTTGCGCATGGGTGGTACAATTCCGTATTCAACGTACCAAAACCATATGCTGCTAGGCCACACTATCAATTGCAGCAACCATCGCCGTCAAGATCCCGGGTACATTTGTCTCCAACTCAACAGCGGAGCCACTTTAGCTCACCAAAAACCTACCAGCAGCAACAGCAGCAGCAGTCGCCACCAACGCCGCAACAACACCATCCGCAGCAGAAGTTGTTACAGCAACAACCCACGGTCTTGGAAGCCTGCGGAGAATGCGATCAGACAAAGTGCGCAAAAAATCTGAACTGTGCTGTTGGGCTTGTGAGAGATCGCTGTGGCTGCTGTCTAGTGTGTGGCCTGGAGGAATCACATTTATGCAACTTGGAGAGTGAAATCCCCTCCTACATAAAACACCATATAGGCAAGCCCTGGTACGGTCGATGTGGGCAGAATCTGGAATGTCGAGTCCGGAATGATGTGGATCCGGCCTTTGTCGGCGGGTCACAATCCATCTGTTACTGCCTCGAACCGGGTCTGGTGTGCGGTTCGGACGGGAAAACCTATTCACACTGTCAACTACGTGCACAAATAGCAGCCACCATGGGTAATGTGAAGAAAATCGGAGATGGTCCATGCAAGCAAGGTACGTAATTTTATCTGTTTTTCTGAACGATCATACCGATTGTATGGGAACCATTTCTTGTGTGAAAACAGTAGCTGGAGTGTGATCAACGTGGGGATTGCACTGGAGAACTGAGACATTTATTACTAACCAATGTTTTATAACCCTGCTTTATGGCTGAATGCTAATATTCTCCAGTGTTTCGATTAATGTTGGAAATCTTTCTCAGAACAGGCTTAATAATAAAATTTCCTTGGAGAGGCTGACGAGTTATAACGTTTACGAGCAATGATGTGCTTCTCACGTCGTAAAATTCACAACAGTCGGCTTATATTTGAACGGTAAGATTTTAACAAAACCCTAAGAGTTACGGCTTTTCGTAATGATTTAATCGTACCAGCGGATATTCGTACCACATTTCTAAAGGTTTGATCTTGGTAAATCCCGAAAATAACCATCCGGTGCGTGTAAACGACATAATGCAAAAACCAACAGCCAACTCCTTTACCACCCGCATTCAAAGCTGGAGTGTTCACACAAAAAAGCAATGTGGTGAGGAGAAAATCATTTCCATGGCACCGAGTGAATTTCCATCAGTGAAAGTTAAGTCTATCATGTATCAACCTAGATTTAAACTCGGTTTCTTCAATCTGGCTGATTGGCGTACATCTTACCAAAAATGTGATTGTCATTGCACCACGGTACAAATTATACCACAACCAATCAGGACCGTTCTGTAAATGTGGCCGGCTGGCACACGTCGGAACGTGGTCCGCCTTATGAGGACACATTTGCAAGTACAGTTTAAACGGTTGTCTAGGCACTGGTATGCAATTTGCAAGCAGACTTGTGTTTACCAGGACTTGTGAGAAAGCGTGAGATGTTTTTTTATTGCATTTCAAATATTTCTGACGTGAATCCGAATAATTTTGGTCTCGTTCTAAATCGGTGAGGGAAGTAGCACAGAATGTCCATTTTTAAAAGATCTAGTTTGCATAAACGCTGTTGTTTCTTAAATCCACTGGTCACTTTCAAATACCAGTGTAATTGCTTGACTGTAGTTAAATGATTCTCAGCACCTGGTGTTTTCAAGCCATGTCAATTTTGAGCGACAAAACTGTGGCTGGTTTCATAATGATCTATATTATTATAGCAAGGTCATCGCACTTGCTGTTTCGTGACAATCAATTGACAATGAAATCCGACACAAGTAGGTCTTGGACTTAATGGTGTGTAAATAGTACAATATTTCGGACAGCAGATCACACCCGGCGGTTGCACAGAAAAATTGCTAACCTGTTTGCTGTTCTGTTCTCATGTTGGATCGTTTACCGTTTATTGTGGTCTTCCTTGATCCGGACAAGTTTTGCTCAAATTGCTGTTGACAAATGGATATATAACCTCATTGACATACGTTAAATGAAGCTTTCACATACTCATTTGCCTCCTCTGAGCAAATGCCGTTTGAAATGCAACCAATGCAATCATATTTTTATTCATATCTCACCATTTTTATGATCTTTGTAAACTGCCCCTCCGCATGTACTAGTGTAGTAGTTGATTTTGTAATGATATTCAACATATTTTTATCAACTCAAGTGAAATGAGTTACACGATAGGATTGCTGACCACCAGCACGTGCCGATACAGTAAATCTGTGTTTAGCAATGAACAAACAGCAGAAGTTGTTAGGTTCAGAATGTATCCTAGATAGGTAGACTTTGTTTTTTTTTTAATTTCTTCTATACCTGAGTGAGTAATCATGTGATTAAACTGGTAAATCAATCTTAACCACACTGTTTGTTTGATTTGATGGCCAGTTCTGCATACGGGGATCTCAATGTGCTGGTCGCTCCAGGCCAAATTAGGAATGTGTTTTTATCATCCACTTATTTATTGTTCATTGAATCGTCTCTGGTTCTAAGATAGATTCCATGGGGTGATAACAAAGATACCAGTCTTTCTGATGCACTGTTTTATTGGATTGATCAGTAAAAATTACTGGAGTCACAAAAATGCCAAGAAGGGTAAAAATTGTCCATATCAGAAATAAACCAAGCTCACTTGGCTGTTGTCAGAGTTCTCCACCGCTCTCTGCTGTGGTACATAGTGCACATAAACGAACGAGCAGTCAGGAATCGATGTGCGGTCAGTCATGGATTCGTGCAAGTGATGAGTTTCGCTCTCACTCTATCCTCAGTAGATAAGGTAACGTACGCGGATACTGGTGTTTTAACTGAAAACATTCTACATTAATAATGGATTTAGATTCACCGATAGGTTGAATATCCCAGTTTCTTTTACTCCTCCCCTTGAAGCTGATAATTGCCAGTGTTGTATTGATTGAAAAAATGATGTGAACATTGGGAGTTTAACGTGAATCAATCTAAGCTACCTTGTTGCCAGAGCGAATAAAAGTAGGAAACGCAGACATCAGAGAGCTGTGTTCATCTTGCTAGTGAACTAGGCCCAGTGACCACAAACTAGCTGTTTAAAGGACTAAAAATAGGTTAACAAGTAACGTCTTACCTTTCACTTGACTGAGGGATCTTCACACAAATCGGATTAAGCTTTCAATTAAACGGAGTGGTTTAGACAGTTCACAAGTACTGTGCCCCGTAAACAATATGGATTGCCCAAAAACGTCTACCTACACTGCAGTATATTCGGCAATTTAAGAGCCAAGCTCTATAATAAACGAATGTCGTTTCGCTCCTGCAAAGTGCCGACTGTCATTTAAACTAGCGAAAAACAAGTACTCTGATCCAAGATCACCAGACCCCAGCAGGAGGCTACTGAAAGCTATTCAAAGACCTAACGACGAGAAAGTCGTCGTCCTTTCCGCAGTGAAACTAAATCACGATTTTTCGTTCAAAAACCTGGTCTTATGTAAGTTCCGTGCTAAGTGATCTGATCGTGCTTCCCAGTCGCCTGTTCGGCCCAAATTCACACTGTCTACTTTGGTTATCAGTGCTGAAGTTGCTCTCAGCTACGTACAAGCAATTCAGAATTGAGTGAGAATCCTGTGAGGAGGTCTCAAGATATCGCTTTCATGCTAATCAACATCTGAAAGTACTTCCAGCAACAAAAACTAAGATCCGAAATGTGAACTTTGTCCCGAACTGATGATCCGACTAATAACCCAGGGGTTCTTTTTCGACTTACTATTGCTGAATCTACAATCAATTATTAGTTTGTAAACAAACCCTTTCTAAGGGTTTTTTCCTTAATTTGCTCAACACCCGACTAAAAATAGACCGACAGCTACAAGACCGAGACACAAGCGTAATATGATATGCGTCCAGAATGTATTACCAAACCCGTAGTGACCACGAGGAAGTATGATACGACGTACAATCCAATGCACGACTGTCAAAACTGCCAGGATAGTAATGAACTTTTGAGGTGGAGGTGGTCTCTTGCCGCCTTCGTACTCGATAAACTCGTACACCTCGTATGCACACGTGTATGTATGTGCAGTAGAAAACATTGATCGGTGAAAATTGGGAAGATGGATCAAACTATCTTCCTTTCCCTTTGTATTTCTACTCTGTTTGTTAACCGTATCTCAGAATACATCAATTTCAGAAAGGGGAGTGTAGCCAATCCCAAGTTGCCAAGGCGGAACGTGATGGGAGATGGCCGGAATCGAAATTTCGGTACTCACATACAGATCGCATGATGTTGACCACTTGACCACCATCAATTTTCGACTTTGATTGTTAATACCAAGTGGGATGGGATGCCAAGTCCTCTCGTTTATACCGTAGATCTTTCCTCATGATTCATGATTATACCTTGCTACATTCTACACCACCATTTGAGCTAGTGGACAAAGTTTTTTTTACTAATCTCTACCGAACTGGCGGTCATAAAGAGTACACGCTTCCTCAAAACCTTGCCTGTCCATCTGCCTTAATTTTATCTGTTTTGCAACGTTATAATTGCGTTGATATATACTTCTGGGGAAAACATTACAATTAGGTTGTTTGACTTAAAGGGGTTTCTTACGAAAAATGTTAATTTATTTGCACTGTCAATAAGTTTTTATGGTGCATTGATTCACGGTTTAGTTTCAACCATTAGATGATGCGAAATGGGGACTTTTGTTTCGTTCTACGCATTTAGGGATCATTTAAACCTTTTTCTACACCATATCGGAATCATGTCAGAATTACTGATTTATGTTGAAACTCTTCGAAACTGCTATCTAGCTGGTTTATTCGAATCTCACAAATACGGGTCTAAAACATGATCCGACTCTCATGGAGATTCTGACACATTCGAAATTGATTAGTTGCTCCTTGACCTGGAATCCGCCAGCGGTTTTACAAATCTTGTGAGAGAGACATGTCCTTGACCAGTTCCGAACATCGTTGTCATAAATACGAATAATTTTCACATTATTCCGGACTAATTTGAGAAGTGGTACGGTAATCATCAGCCCATTTTATGCAAACCATCAGATCTAAACACCAGTCAATTAGGACTCTAATAGCAAAGGATGAGTGTGTGATTAATTCAGATGATAATAAAACCGGTTCCTTCGATTTTTAAACTCTGAAAACTATCTGGTGATCACCATTTTTGTTACAGAACCAGTGGCTGTGTTGAGTGCTCCGAATGAAACCGTTGCCATGGACGAGAAGGTCACCCTGATATGTGAGGTTCGTGGTTATCCACGTGCGGATGTCACGTGGCACATGGTCAAACCAGGAGACGCGAAGAGTCGTCGTATGCCTGGTAAGCATGTTTCGTCTAAATTTTCTGACTTTAACAATCGCGACCCAAACCCGGAAAGCGTTGAAATTTCGAAAACACGTAAGAAGCAAACGGGATTTATTACAAGCCAGATTAGTTACAATCGGATAGCTGGGCTAATTCAACATACCGATCGTACGACAAGAGCCAAACATTACGTCGCCATTCCACTGCACTATTCGGATGTTTATTAACTTCAATAATTGCTTCAGAACCGTTGGTCTGTAACCAAAGGAAATCACTGGAACGTCCTGGATTTGCTCTATCCAGATTATTAGAAATTACTGACTATAGAAAAAAATTATTGAACTCGTCAGTTGGACACTTAGATTCCAGTAGCCTTGCGTGGGTATCACAAATAAAGCCGTATGCAGTGAAGCCCAGAGGTTAACTGTTTCAGCAGATTGATTCTAGGCCCAGTTGTGACTGGACAATTAAAGTGAATGAGATAGCAGTCAAGTTTGGCAAATTATTCTGTTTTTTTCAATCCTCATCTCGGTGCCTGTGAAGCAGGTGGCCTTCATTGGAAGAAATAGTTCCATGCATGTTCATTCCGGAAATCCAGAACGAATGCAAATGGCAGTCATAACTACCATCAATAGCAATCTTTAATACGTCCAGTGCAATGATTACGGTGAACATCGACGGCTTTCTAGCTGTCAATAGGGCACTCAAGACCAGTGGCGAACAGTCGTGGCAACCCAAATAAAACCAATTAATTCCAGAACGAAGCATGATGTGTTCGGAAAAATCATCGCTCAGCTATCGAGAGTAAAATATTCTGCGACGAAATGATCTGAACAAATATCGGTGCCATTAAACCCACCTAGTCCAGAAAAAAATGTAGCAAGTAACCGCCATAATATGGGGATACGGAATAGTAAAATAAAATCTGACCAAGCTTCCACAGAAATTAAAGCCTACCAAATTCTTAATGGAATGCGATGAACATACCTCGGATTGGTTAGGATAGGATGCGGAGAGGCGAGCGGGCACGAATGACCTTGTTTCCCACTTAACCGAGAACCCTTCATACAGTTGTTACCCCACTAAATCCAAAATTCTAGAGAGATTTCACCGGAACTGCAACTTGAACGGTCTTGGCAAGAACAAAAGATAACCATGTAGATTTGACCCGATTGCGAAACGTTTACGATGTCAGCGAGATTCGAATGGACGCCTAGTTGTGTTCGATCATTCAAAGAAACTTAGGGAGAGGAGTTTATTTTTGTCTTCATGATCTGGTTACATCAGTCAGACTAAACAAATTAGGTCTCGTTTTTTATCGAGTTTCTGGAGAATTGTCTAATTCTTAGCATATGAGCAAACATCACGTGGATATCCGATTGCCCGAAAGTATGAAGCTGTTTGCACCACGGACGACAGAAATTGTTCTGAAAAAATGGATGCACCTTATTTAATAAAGAGGAAACAGTTCTGCCCACAAATGATCTCGGATTATAGGATTTTACGGTGTCGTAATTTTTACTGGAATCCTGTCATATGCTGGTTTCGAGAAATCAATGAAATTATCAAGGTGAAATGAAATTTGGCCAAATGAAAATACACCTTGAATTTCTTGTGCATTTTGAACTTCCTAAATGCGTGTTAGAGTTCTACTTGAACCACTTCTCTCTTCATCACTGGAGGACACATCGGACTATGATTTTTTAAAGCTTATTTTTCGGGGCCTTATATCTATTTGTTTAGAGAAACTGACTTTTTTATCTGATCGCTTGTAACTGTTACCTGGAAGCAATACGGGTCGTTTGCAAGTTATTTTCCATATCACAGCACTTGTGTTGTGTGTGTACGATCGCGCGTTTGTGATTCGTTTTGCATTCAAGCAAACCGAAACATCTGGTACATATTCCCGGGGTATCTTGGAATTAAAAAACGTGAAGGTGAAAGAAAGTTGTGTTGCATGTGTGAATATGCTTGTGACCCGAATGAACTTCGAAAATATGATTATTCCTTTTAAGGGTCATTCATAACTGAAATCGGTTGAGTTGGGTAAGTAATGAAATTGCTTATTATGTTCTCAGTTTTAAAGGTTATCGGGTCCCTTCCACAACACATCTGAACTGTGAGACCGTGGAGTATGTCTTTTCCTAAACTATATCCTGTATATTGTGACTAGGAGGTTCGCTATTGGATACTACCCTTTGAGGCTTCCAAGTTGTTTGTTTTTGCATAATATAGAAAAACGATAATTTGCAGATCGTTAATTACTCAGACATTTTTATTGTGCTACTAAACAGCAGATTAATTTGTTTCTCAATTGTGCCATAACGTGGCTGTTGACTAAGGCTGAGTAGCCTACACATTTACGTCATTTAGTATGAAAACTTGTTTACGGATTTAGTCAGAACTGAAAATCAAGGAAGATAAGCATTTCAAAACTACAGTAACACTGTCACCATTGAAATTACTGTTACCAGTAGGATGATAATAACTGTACTGTTATTACCACCACTAAAATCATTACCACTGATTGGTGTTTTTATGTCTCTCAGGAATGGATATGCAGACGCCTTTTGGGCTTAACTATGAATCCGATAAACATTTCTAGTTCTGTATGTGGGCGGCTAGGTTCACGCCGGTTCACACAAGAAAATTCTAAGAAATCTGATACTCATTAACACATTCAGTCGATAAACATATGAAATCTAACCGCATACACTGTTCATAAATGTGCCGAAAAATCAGATAACTCGACCAACAGGGCAGGAAGCTATGGACTCAGTTGTTGCTAACGCGGAGCTCCAGAGCTCCGAGGACTGAGGGAAGGGGTTGAGATGTAAGGTCTTAGAATTGAATAATGCTGCAATTTCAAAGTCATCCCTGAGACCACAGGTGAGGATTGGCACGAGAACAGCGATTTACAGGGGCGCCTACGTATTAGCGGTACTACCTCGAATGAGACTGACGCTCTTTGGACTTTCTTGTTAAAAACTCAACTATTACGACTACTCACAAATGGTAACGTTTTCACTAGTCTTCAGATAAAAAACGATTTCAGATTAAACCAGGATCTATTTAAACTTCGGTTTTGTGTTACTACATCCGGAATGGACCAATCACGGTTTTATTTCGACCAGTTCAAAAATTTCTAACCTCAAGTTGTTGGGTTAATCGGCAATTTTTGATTTTGGAGTAGAATAGTCCCTGATGAATGCTGATTGGTCCGCATGATTAACCTTGTTCGTTAACTCCCGTTAGCTACCATCTATGGCAAACACGTGCGAAATTCGTGCACAAAACAAAATATGGTATTACCGGAAACGATAAGGCATTAACCTTTTGTCGACTACCTGTAGACATAAATAATTACTTTATGATTTTAACACAGACTGTAGCGTCGTTAATTTGCTAAACTGCGGTAATCAGGAGACGAATTTGCTGTTAGTTCGATAAAAGACAGTAAGCTTGAACATTGAAACATAAAAGCGACAACCGAGCGCTGACAACTACAATGGTCAGCAGAAGATCCAGTCTAGTCTAAGTTTTCCAGTTTCTAACTGAGACGGCATTAGATGACTTATATTTAGTGATTGGTTCAAAGTCTGACTTTGACTTTTGCTACCATGAATAATACACGATCGTATTATTTAGTGATGTTATTATCCGGCGGAATTCTAATTCTCGATGGGTTTAATACAGATTCTGCTCCGTTTTCTAATCAGTTATATTCAAAACGGGCGTCAAACACTTGAATATTTCGTAAGTTTCTATTCGCTATCATTAAATGACGTGCATACTGTGACCTCACAGGGTAAACGGAAAACAATCACTTGAAGTTTGTCCAATGCAACGTTCACCAGAGAACTTTGCCCATCAGGCAGCAGTTAATTTTAAGTCCGATTTCAGATTAACCAATTTCGTATTCCACTTACTCACACATTCACCTACTCACCCACTCACTCACTCAGTCATTCATCCACTGCCAATCGCTAACTCACGTCATTCTAATTTTTGCTGCTGTGAACTCAGGGAAATCAGCTGACGTCACGGTTTCATTACGAGGTGGGGAATCAGAAACTCAGGTCGTCTCCTATTTGCAAATCACCAATTTCACTCTGGATCACGAAGGTGAATATCACTGTCTGGCCGAGAACGAACTGGGGATGGATGACAAAGCGGCACATGTGGTTCTGAAAGTGTGAAGGACCTGATCGACGCTGTAAATTCACCTAATTGGCATTCTTGTTAGTCGTTCAGTAATAACATAAACCCACATGTTCACCAACCGGCTCTAACACACTAAACAGCTGTGTTGAAAAAACTTTCTCTTCCTAACAAAGAACATGTGATCTTTAAATGTAAGTCTGTATTGCACTTCTGTCTGTCTCCATTTCTGATTTCAACATTACCGTTTGCAATCAATTATTTTTGTTTAGTTCATTCAAAATATACTTCTATGAGCTTCGTTCATGCAGCGGAAGGTAATAATAGCCTTCTTTCGATGACATCTAATGTGCCCTCTGCTTCATTTTGTTTGTGGTTATTGTTATTGTCATTGTTGTTGCTTTTCATGATTGCGTTCTTTTCTCATCTGTCGTTTATCTCCCATTTATTCGTTCTGTCGTTGATTTCGCGTCCTGCACTGTAGGACAGCTTTGCTTTAAACTTGGCATGAATATGCTAAACTACTTTCAACTGAATAATCAAAAAATTGTTTTTCTAATCTTTTTGACAACTGGGGACGCTCACAACTTTTAAGGTACTGGTTTTCCTGAAGTTCCATTAGCTGATTTCGGCGTAACGGTCGGAAGGTCGATTTGTTGATGTGCCAACACACCTGGATGAGTGATGATCAAATTTTCAAGACCTAAACACGAGAAAAACATATCAAGATATTCTGGGAATCGTTTGTATTACCTTATTGAAAGTGGGCTGTGTGTGTTTGTAACTGAAAGTATTGATAATGGTGCTGGTCTACGGCGTGAAGGTTTACCTAGTTAAGGTGGATACGGACACATATTACATCGGGAGGGGGACTTACAAATACCGTGCTATGGGCAGATTGTCTAAGAAAGTTTTGGATTCCGGATTAAATAGTTAGACATTTAAGGGTTTCGAAGCAAGGAACGAATCTTTTATCTGTCTTGCTTTATCGCATTAATGAACTGTTGCGCCAAACATTGACTACAAAATCATGGATTGCAGAGTGAATTATCAAACGCAAGAAAGTGAGCTGGGAATAGTGTTAACGACAGGATAGGAAAATGATCTGCGGCGGGGATCCACACCCACAATGTTCGCTTCAAATCTAGAGGAATCACCCATCCAGCGGTTGCTGGCCATAAATCATTGAAAGTGGTTACGCGAAATTGTGCTTACTCATGGGAATCACAAAATTTTCCACCTAGTGAACGAAGCTGCTTTTTGAGCAACTTGGGTACTCGTATTTTTCTTCTTAGTATTATGTTTCGCATACTGATGAATTAATAAAAATTCCGCCGGAACCACATAACCTGTTTCGTCGATATTTCCGCTCTTCAGGCGTGAGTCTCCGATATTATTCTGTCCAACTATTCCTATACAAGTGCGCTTATTTCCTAGTTTCTCACTAGAATCTCATTTGAATCGTTAGGAGCGGGAATGGACGACATATACTTTTGAGAATCCTATGGCTATTCGTCGGGGGATTTTCGTTCATGTGATTCGCAAATGGATTCATCATCCATTCACGCTCCTACCGATTCTTACTGGGTACTCGTACTGAAAGCGAGATTCCCTTATATGACCAAGAAGTGGTGGGATCCGTCATACGCTAGCCAGTCGAATTCTCTTCAAATATCCTGTATTTGGGTTAAAACATTGCTAATAACGTAGAATCTAACAGCGATAGTGCTTTCTGACATACTGTTCGGATAGCTGTAAGATCGTATGCAAAATCAGTTCTATTTGGACACCCGCAGAACATCAAAAAATCATTTTCCAAGCGACCCAATCATATATATGTGCGTATATATAAATATTGGCGGTAATAACCGCGAGGGCGGCAGTATGCTTCTGGGGAAACTTTGTCTAATAGTCCAGATATTACCAATATTTAATCTATATGTATACATTCTGTAGGATTTCGAGATGGCATAAGGAGTCGGTTGGGATGATTAAAAAAAACATACTAGATTTCTCGTGCCAGATTTCTTTTAGTTCCATTGTTTGACGTACTACAAGTGGTCAAATAGGCCAGTTCAAGCGAATAAAACTACTAGTTACTATTGGCCACTGGCCTAACTGGATTTCATTGGCAGCAGCCACAATAGCTTAACTGTTCACCGATCACCGGTTCGACTCCGAATCGCGACATCAACCCTTGATGTGAAAACCTGAACGGACTAGTCATGTGCGGTTACTGTTTGGATCAACACATAATTGGATTATGAAACGGACCAAAGTGCTGCTCATTCAGTTAGGCTATACAGAATATAATCCGTATTTTGTAAGTCATTTTTCATCTATATGATAATAAACAAGGATTTTCGTCCAAAGTGGAAAACGACTGCTAAGCAAGAAGGTGCTGAAGTGCGCCGAAAAGAAACTAAACTGTTAATAAATGGAATGCCAAGTCCATTGTATTTATCCTCGTAGATCTGGATTCATTCCTATTAAGCAATTGAGCTTTGGAGCCGAATAACAGAAAGTGCATGTTTTTAAGTGCACACCACTACGGAGAATTCTTTGTCGCATCAGTCATTGTGCAGGATAATCAGGACCACACTGCTCGTCGCACCGATCGGGGTGGGTAGTGATAAGTGTGTTACTGGTCTGAGTCTTATTCATTTTATTCAACCTCTGCCCTCTGTCCCCAACTGTTTCAGTTTCCTCGTTCTCCTTACTCGTAATAACCTCTCTGATAATATCTTGGATACTTGCAACGGTTCATTATCAGATAGTGTTGTGATTTTCAGTCTCGTAGGCTATATCTTCTCAGGCTCGGTCATCCTCTGAATCTCGGCCTCTTTAAATCGCCTACTCTGGCGAAAGCTACTCAACAACGAACTGACTGAAACTTGACTTTTTCTGGGGCTACCAGGCGCTAATCCACGATTCGAGTAGCGTGATTTAACTAGCTGTACGTGATATCTCATCAAGGTGTCTCCTGCGCAACTCAGAAGACGAAGCAGCCCGAGCTATTGGCCAAAGCTGTGCAGGAATAAGTTTGGGAGACGAGGCCGAACTGGCCCCCCAGACTGTATCGTGGTTGATATTCGTTTATGCGCCATAAGACTACAGACGTCAGTTGGTATCTGGAATGATATCTGTTTTAAATGCAGCTTTATCGTCATCTCGGCATATGCTCCCACACACTGTACCATTAACATGTCAAAGGACAGGTTTTATGACAAACTAGCTACTTTTGCTCACAGGTGCAAAGGCTCAGACATTGTATTACTTAAATTTGGAAAACCTAATACACCAGAAGCCTGTTTAGGTATGCTTCATGTCTTAATCATTCATTGCCAACAGTCGTTTGTTTGTATAGTATGAATTTAGAAAACCCATTGCGTCGCACAGAAACATGGTGCTGTTATACTACAGATACTGAGTTCTATCGACAGTTTGTGTGGTTCTGTTCAGAACTTCAGGACGTGCTTGTTGTGTTTCGTCTATTCAGTGTTCTGATTTAGACTCTCTAGTCAGCCGATCGTAGCTGTAGATCGCTATCACCCGTTCTCACTGGGTCAAGTGGGGACAACCAGAGTCAACCAGGTGAAATCACAGATCTATAGATTATGAGATTCTAATGGGAAACTAACAAAGGGGCACACTAGTATAGGAATGGTTGGACAGAATAATACCAGGTATGCACACCTGAAGTGCATCAATAATTGCGAAACCGGTTACGTGCTCCCGGGGGTATTTTGTTCATCCATCCGTATGCGAAACATACTCCTGAGAAACTATCTATGGGTTACTTTACTTGCACATTATTTCATCGATTGTTTTGGTCGAGCTTTGTTTGATCCATCTGGTTCGGTGGATTTTGTCCGACCTAGCTCATGTTTTGCTGTCCAATCCGGACCCATCGTCCTGAGTGGTTGGCCCAACTCAGGATATAGCGTTCTCAGTTAGCCCATTCGCCAATGTTTTAGGAGTCCCGAATTTGATGCTGGATGGGGAGGACCTAGCAGTTACCGAACACTTCATGCACATCGGCGGCTGCTTGACTAACAATGATAATACGGTAGTAAAAGTAAGCGCAGGTATTCCCAAGGCTCAAGAGGCGAACGCTGCATTGAAGCACTTGTGATATCAACCTGGTATTTTGCTGGGAATGTAAAACCGCGTGCACTGTCTCTTAGTGAGCCAAGTACTGTTGTATGCTTGCGAGACGTGGAGCGTGAGCATTAAAGTTATCCGTCGACTGGACATATTCGGCTATCAATTTTTGGACAATGTCACTTCGATTGGATGTGCTGCGGTTAGAAAAAAGTATTGGATTTTAGTATCGATCTTAGTAGACTTGGCTAGTTGGGTCACGTGTTGCGCATGGTGAACACATATCTACTGTGTCGTGTACCGTTTTTGAATCTCACACAGAGTTGAAGAAGTCATGCAGAGGTTGTCAGATGACTTGGTTACATGAAGTGCGAACATAGGTAAATTAGGTGACTCACTCACCCAAAAGATTTCTCAAATAATTGGTTCTCGACACTATCGTCGTTATCAGTGAATGGTTTCTGACTGAAATACAAGCAATTTAAAAGCAAACAGGGATACAGATAATAGATAAGAACATTTTGACCGTGATGACATGCACGAGACACTTGTTCCCTTGGTCACTGGGACACTTCGTTCGAATAGTAAACTACCACTTAACAGCTTTGATGGGTTTAGCCACAGAAACTTCCAATTAACACAAAAGACGAAAGCCAGCCAAAGAATACAAGCTTTCGTTGAATAAAACTGAAACGAATGTGTGGATGGTAGATGAAATAAATTTGTGTGGAGTAATCGACTTACGCACGAAAGAAATGAGACCACAGAAGAACTACCTATTGGAGGCGGATGCTTTTCATTAAAAGGATGCAGCACAGCATCTTTTCAGGCAAAATTAGAGAAGCACCACAAGTAAACAACACACGATCATCTGACACCAATGTACCTAATTCTGTCAGGTGATATATTCATAGTCTGCATGCCAGTGGACGGGAATTGAAAACCTAACCGCAAATGAACTACCTGAACGCATAAGAATGAATAGAATGATATTATGGGACCTAACAAACTTTACGTACACTTTCGCGGACGTATGAGTTAAGATCATTTTTTTGCTTCAGGCGAAATCCACACCGATAAACCAACGGAGTGTGGACATTAAAAGTTGACCTGCAGCCGAAATGTCCACTCCGTGGAACGAATCTCCTATGGAAAACTGCTAAATAAAATGATGCGTAACGTCAAATATTCGCGAGCAAGAATTTAATTAAAAATTGCATGTTCTTTGATATACGACCGACAATAGTTTGGTCGCTGATCCGCTCATTAATCATATTGTCTCATTTCATTTGGTTTTATTTTGAAGTTTTGTAATGCAAGCGCTGCAACATCCATTTCTTTCAGAAATTCAAAAAAATTGGAAATATGTATTTTCTTCTCTGGATGACTGCAATTACGTCATGATGATGCCCTCTGTTCACGGGTTTCAGTTATGTTGTTCATTTCTATTCACTATGGTTTTAAATTTATTGAACATATCTGTAATCAAAACTCAATTGACAAATGATGTACGAGACACGGGAAAGGGTTGGTGTGGATCTAAAACTTTACAGTTTGAAAAGGACTAAATACTTCAATTGTGAGGTGCACGATCATGTTAATGGACGATGCTAGGTGGCTTAACGGGCTGATTTTCACGAATGTATTTGTCACACAGCATAAATGTTGAGCTCACCATCAAGAAGTATTTTACAGCTATTTAATCGTTGTTAATAATTATCACCAATTCATATTCAAGGTGCCTCAACCTGAACGGCACTCTGCAAAGACTAATGTGCATCGCCGGCACGTGGCCATGTGCATCGTTAGCAGATAAATGTTGTACAATGGGGTAAGACTTAACAAACCCTCGAGGACTTCCCGAGTATCATGATGTCCAAGGCATTAGACTCACGACTGTTCGTCCCAAGTTAGTGTTCAATTAAGGATGCCATGGATGTGCACTATTGAGGCTTTCTAACGGGAATGAAACAACTGTACGTCTATTGTTTCTTGGTGGAGATCTAAGAGGCGGTAAGGCACGACGATCATTTTCGCGAAGCATAAAATCTTCTACTACCAACGCCTTGGTTTTGCACATGTATCAGAACGCACCTTTGAAATAACAAATTTTACATCCCATAATTATGATCAAATACGCAACCAGCTGTGACCTTCACCAAAAGAAATTTTATCTCGAGACGTGAATCATGTGACTTTTGTAAATTATCAAAGTTCGGCTATTCCGCCTGTAGCAGTAAAAAGAAGCAGGAAAACACGCGAATACGTGGAGCTAAGGAGGAACAAAATCGACTGTTTTCTCCCCATATTGAAATTTGCCACATTTTCGTAGCTTTATAAAACCCGTGACATATCACGGATCCAGTAAAAAGGTGGTACCATCAGCTCCGCCTTGCTCGCTGTTGAGTCCTGAAGCACTTCTTTGTTTCACACCAAATTCAGTGTTTGCAAGCCAGACCAATAAAATCCATTTGTAGGTCGTAAAGAACCATTAGGATCATTGCTTGAACAACCAAATTAAAAATCCTGTCTAAAAATAGGATAATTACTATGATGGTAGACTGCTTGCATAAGTAATTTATTCGATACCATTCACTGGAACGAACAGCAAGTGGCCAAAATAAATTATTTTAGAGCAACTCACCATGTGGTCTATTGTTGGCTCAATGAAGGTGACAGCAATGACCAGAAAGAAAGTGGATTTCAGATAAGGGGTTCATATAATTTTCTGTTGACTTGGATTAGCGGTGCAGCTAAGCTCTTTTGCTTTTGTGCCACTGCAACGTCAGGTAATCGCAGTGTGAAGCGTAGAATTGCAACCAAAGCGGTTAGTCTTTCTATGCCTTCGAAATTAATTACTCCAGGTAAAACGAAAAAAAATCGAATGGGACTTTAAAATGTGGTTCATTTCAATCTGCACAAACAACTTTGTACGAATACAGTCTGGTTTTCGTTACTGTATTACAGCACTGATAAACAGTGAAAAACTATGGATCAAAAGATAATAAATTGTGAGAGATTAATGGTCTCGCCTTGGCTGTGCCAAAGAAAAACGAAGATATTTTAGTAGGCACAATGCTCTAGCAATGACGAACCATGATATGGAGCTGATTACAGTTCTGCTCTTCCGCATAAGTTTGTATTGGGTTTGGTATGCATTTAGTGCGCCCAAAATGCAAAATGTTGTTGCAAGACTGGATTGGTCCTCAGCCAAACTTTGTTTTTGTCAGTGAGGAATTGGACAAAGATGATGGATTTCCCTATTTAGGCATTTACAACAAATCAGGTGGTCGTAAATCCAATGAATTTTCCTCGTGCATACAGAAGGCTCGATTGACTTTTGCCAACTTGAGTCATCGGCGGTGTAGGCGTGACATCAAATTACACTGGGACATTGAGACCGATCCTACAATATGACTTAGGAACATGGGCCTTAAGGCCAGATGTGCAGAAACTGTCTGTGTCTGAGTGCCGATGTTTTCGTATTTTTGCTGGAGTAAGTTCGGAGAACCGTGTTAACCATGCAAATGTTAGCGTAAGCCGTTCTGGGTTAGAACAGTCAATTGGACAGACAATGAACTTGAATGGATTAAATTTAGCTGGGACGTATTGCACATCCTTGTGAATCGACTCTCCTGGTACAGATCATCATGTAAATGGTCACCTCTGCAGGGGAAATTTTAGTTTGATTCCGTGCTTCCTGTGATTGGGGCAGACGAACGTGTACCCATCGGGCATGAGTGAGCGGGCTCGTTAACATGAGTGGGCGAACCTGGCAGCAGATGGACTGATCCAACCAGTCTTTACTAATCACAAGTATGTCTGGTGCCAACCAGCCTATTATCGAAAGTTTGAACCACCACAGGACAGCATAAGTGAAACAATGAGAAGGGTATCCTGCCAACTGATTCCAAAACCGAGGAAGCAGAAAACTTGCTAACCGTTTGAAAATGGAACATATTTCGGCTTTCTGATGTTCGCTACTCAAGAGTAACCAAACACGAAGGGAGAACGAAAGCTGAAATAAATGAGTAATCAGCGTTCGCTGAACTCTGGATGGGGGATCCACTTCTTGGTGTTCTGATTGCTCAAATGGGTGTTTATATAGCAAATGTTTTATTACAGGTTGAGATGACATCGTAGACACTTGTGCGCCGTTGGTCGTACTATTCTGTGTTTATAAGTATATCATCTGCCTCAACCTAGTGATGAAACGTTTGCGATCTAAACACCAAGCTCAACAACATGAAAGTTAACGAATTGAGCTGTGACAAAGATAAACTTTCAGACACCACTGAAGAGAAATTTATCAACGGGGTGGAGTTGCTATGATACCACCTGTGGGGGCCTGTGTTAGCCGACGTACGTGTTGCCGAAATATGGAACGCGCGGTTTCAAATCACCTTAAGCAACGTACCACCATACGTCATTATTTGCACGACATTTTCATATTGATCGACGAGAACGTTCAAGAAAACTCAATTCTGGAAGAGCTTCATAAACCACACGACACCATTAGTTTTACTTCATAAATGGGAGATGAAGTTTCGTACGACTTCCTAAATGCGAACCTTACCAGTCAGATTAATAGGCTGTGAAGCCGTGCGACTTACACTAAACCAAACGTGACTGATGGACATCCATTTTGTCGTTAAAACCTGACCCATTCTCTTTCTGCTCGAGCGAAAACATCTATTCGGCGGTCAACCCCCCTTGTGAATTAGAATTTATCAAACAAGTGATTCTGACCAACGTTTACTCAGAAGAATTCATTCAGACGCATCTACTGGAGAAAGTTAATAGACTTTCAGCATCGGCAGCTAAGAGAAAAGGTGTATATCTATAATTCATTCTCATAGGACAGATAAAGTAATTTATTAATGATGTGGAGACTGGGACATATGAATACCCGAACATTCCCTCCGTTAAATTATAAGCCCGATTTCCTAACCTATCCAACGTCAACGCGAACTTACCTCAATGATTTTTAATTCTTCTGTTCGCTCATGGTCAGCAAACCCTGTGAGTGGATGAACCGTGCAGCGTTCTTGAAGAATCAAGGAACACAAATCGGCCTCCCTGAGTACGGAGGTTTCACGGATAGTCGCCAGTGGCTCTGTTGCACACCTGGTGGGCACGAACCATGGATATAGGTGACAAGGTCTTCAGAGTGACCTACAAGGGACCTCAGAAGTTACCAAAAGCAGTTCGCACACGGCATCCGGTGGCATTAGAAGTCTTGGGCATAGGATTACTCAACCCAGCTCATCGTTCTCAAAAATGTTCTGCCACGTTCATCCTCCTACTATGGCTTCGAGTTGAGATTACATGAGTAATAAAACAAGGCCATATCTCTTGCCCTTTCCCTCCGAAGGTTGAAGTGAATAAATCTGCCCATCCATCACAACTAGTCTTTTTTTACGTATTCTTTTTCCCTACCACCTTTTGTGATAATCATTCCTCTGTTCACACATCTTAGTTATCGTCTGATCGACCGGTCCGATTTTTCGTAAATTTTTCTACTGTTATATTCCACAAATTGAAAGGACAGGTGGCCGCTCATTGCCAGTGGATACCCGAGATGATATAATAAAAATACTCCCGTGTACGTGAAACTGTGCATTGTGATGAGCTGCATTTTGTTTTATATTTGCAAGCGTCGACGAATACGCAGACAGTACACAATGAAAGAATGCAATAGTAGTTCATCATTCCCTTCTAAAGAGAACATTTAAATTAGCTGATACTCTAGCACCTTACACCCATTTGATCTAGGCTTATCCGGATCACCCTAATCCGTTAAACTGTCTAGCAACATTGAACATTAACATGAGTGTTACCAATGAAATCGATCAAAGCACGCAGTACTACTTAGTTCGATCTTTTCTAATCCCAACCACACTGACTGGGATCAGGCTGGCATGAAATCACAAGAAAACTCGGCCAAGTAACCGATTTTCCTCACAAACAAGCGGCGGTAATGTCGGTCTATGTCTATTGTATTCTCTTCCGTCATACACCCTTTTATGAGATAGATTGTACATCGGCTAAAGAACCCCATGATTAAAGAATGTACGAATTCGCTTTCTCATACTAGGCGTCGTGGTGGAAAAAACGAGGATGCAAGCAGCAAACGCAAGCTAATACTACTGATTGTAATGTGCCACCTACTATAAACTCTGTCAATCTACTCTGTTGAATAATAAATCAGTATTTGCAATGCCTCCTGCGCTAAATACTTGAATACAACTGTAACGGTTCACTGTCGCAGCAATACTCCAACTTGAGGTAGTTAAGCAAGGTTTGATCGTTCCGACCTCGGACTATCCAGTCACAAGCAGTGGCAAGATTTTGCGGCGTGAAACTCGTGTCCAAATGTTTGTTTTCCATTCTCACTCTATTCACAGCGATGCACCGTTAACAGATTTCCTTCAATGGCTGAAAAATAGCTAAAAAGGCTAGATATTTGCTTTCTCGTTACCGATAATCTACACTGTATTGTATTGGACTTTTGCGTATATAGGTGTCTGCATTTCAGTCAAGGAAGGATGCCTTCGCCGCCTCATCAGAATACAGAGTTGCGAAAAGTGTAGCGAATAATAAACATTTGAAATTCACGAGAAATTGAGTAGAAAATCAGTCATCATCAGTTCTCGATTGGTGAGAATTCGGGCTAGCTAGGAAACAATTGAGTTATTGTAGATATTTATGCAGGAGGGTATGGGGTAGAAGGTAGAACGTGTTCTGGCATGAGAATGGGATTTAGAAACGTCAATGTGTAAGGAATGGGATAGATCCGAAAGAATCTTATATGCAAACTACTCACACGCAGATAGATGCATGTCATACAGTCTGGTGCAATTATTTCAGTGGTATGTAAGATAAACCACTAACGATTGACAAACCACCACGAAGGGTTCTGAAGCCTTTTTTAGTAGATCAGAATAAGTGGTAGGAGGAGAATAGAGGAGAGCGGGAAAAGCACTGGTAAACAATTAAGGAGACAGCGTTTTGTTGAACATCGAAGTGCCAGTCATTCTATGTAGACTGATAGTCTTCTAAGATTTTCTACGCAGTTAGAAATGTCAAAGGACCCTCTTAAGATTTTATCAATAATAATACCTAAGCATTAGACGAAATCCACCCTAGAGAGTGGTTTTGCATTTACGAAACAAACGTCAGCCGAGTAAGCAGACCGAGGAAAAATAAATAAACATTCGACATATTTTGACAAATTAAGATTTCAGCCAGAGCGAAGAGAAAATATCATGACTGAGAGGTAGGCTGTTGGAAAAGTTCATGAAATCTTCAGTTCCAGATACAGACTGACAGACGGCAACGTCATCGGGATATTTGAATAATCGATCAGGGAAACTAGCATGTATGTTGCAAACAAACAAGGAGAAAGGACAGCTTCTTGAACGACTCCAGAATTATTTACTAACCGGGTAGATTTTGTCGACCCAGACTTGTGTACTGAGTTCTGTTGGTGAAGTAGTCTGACAGCCATGCCAACAGGCGATTTGGACAGCCGAACTGTTCAAGTTTGCGAAAAAGAATATGGAACAGAGTCAAATGCAGAGGAAAAATCTGAGAAAGCACATTGGGCAGACATGGCAGATGCATCCAAGGATTTGGTGATATTATGTACCAGGGGGCCACTACATTCATAATGGACGTGTTTGGTGCGTACACAAACTGAAGAAAACCATCGAAAACTAACAGAAGTTAGACGACTCACGACGGCGCTAGTTTAAGACCGCATGATATAAGAACGATAAGACGAAAACGTTTTGCCGGAATAATAGATTCGAGGTTGGGCACAACAGCGACTTGTCTCTAAGATTCGGGAATTAAATGTTTGCACGAGAAGGTATTAAGAAGAGACGTAAGTGCACCCGTGAGTGGAACTGCGCCGTACTTTAGAAGGGAAGACACCGTCAGGACCTATACCTGTGGTTATCTTGATCGAGAGAAGGGGTTTGAACACTTCTTTCTTGGAAAAAGACTATATATCAGCTAATTCATTCGGAAACAATGAAACTGCGTGGTCATTACGTGCACAAATAAACGGTCGGTCGATACTTTCTACATTTGCAGTAGAGTCTATTGGTTTCGTTTTCTTTCCACACAAAACCCGAATTCCTTGCCGGAGACCTCTGCTGTTGCAGCCAGTCAATAGCTGGCTTGCATACAACAAGTCGATTCGTTTTACTTCTTTTGTTATTAAGGATGATAGGAACCTGACTTCCTGGAAATCCCGTAATTTATAGGAGTGTTCCTTCCTTCTCCTAAAGGCCGTCAGTGTGGATAAAAAATATGGCCGTTACAGAGAAGAAAGTTCCTGGAGGACAACAGGAATCAAAAATTAAATTGAATGTGTCGACATTACTATTTAGAAGTTCAAAAGAGAACCACGAACAGGCATACAAAAGAGATCTGTCGGGAAGTATGCTTTCCATGAAAAATGGAGCAGAGTTATTTTGATTTGGTCAGATTCCTCGAAAGGTTGCAAAGCTGACCGAGAATAAACTATGGATTTCAATAGTAGCAGACAGTAATCACTGATTGATATTGGAGCACGTGGCTTAAGACGGAATAACTTCGGATGATTAGTAATAATTCTATCTAAGGTGGAATTACTCCTGCTTGAAGAAACTGATGGACCAGTAAAATCAAAAACAGTAACAGGAGGCCCCGAGGAGTTATCAAAATCACCTACGATGCTGTGTAGGTTATAATCCAGCAACTGGACCAAGTTAGGCCGAAAAGAAGAAACATCAGATGGGTTGAAAAAGAGGCTACGACCAGGTTCGTTAATTATACTCCTATGCCGAGAAAACTCAAGATGACACTAAATAGCTAGACAGACAATACCAGGAAATTTGAATGAATTGGGGTAGCCTTGTTCGACCATGAGGAACCTACATAAGCGACCACACTAACTCCGGTTTTCTGGGCGCTGTCTGCCCACTTAGTATAAATCATAGCCTTGGATGGACAGTAGAGCATCCGAAACATGCGAGCACAGTATCATCATCATTCGGCGTTAAACAGCAAAGCAAACCTCACGAAACGCTGCCTCCTCCCCAAAGTTACATGTTTCTAAAAACAGAGTGAATATGCAAGATGAACAGATAGTGGACCTGAAGAGTTGGAAAAAGATAGGATGATGCAGTATCCAACACACGGAACACAGCCTAACTGTACAAACGCACGTGTTTTCAATCATTCTGATTCGATAGAAAATGACAACGCTGCCGCCATTACCCACGGTTCCAAGTCACATCCTTCAGTGTATTCAACCACCTAGTTGACGAGCCTGTCGAAACCCAAACACGAAGACGTGAGACACATACTTTACCTAAGTTCGTTGTTCATTTTCTCATCCCACGTTGCCACGTCATCTGCTGGTCTCCACATGGCTTTTTCCATTCCTTGGGAGGAACACAAAATAGGGCACGACATATGGTAGTCTAGTGATCGACATAGGCAACACGTGACCCAACCAGCGTAGTCTACTAGGGTTCATAAGATGAAACAAGGTGTTCTAAGAGCCAACACCTAGTGCTAGATTCCTGACCTCTACATTACTCAACCGGTCAATCCATCCAATCCAAGCCATACTAAATAGACGTCGGTGGTCGAAAACCTCTTGTCGGCGAACATCACCGACACGCATAATCCACGTCGCGCAACCGTAAAACAGCACTGAGCGTACCGGGGCACAGTACACACGACGTTTCAAATACACGGAAATCTCAGGCCGACGCCACAAGTGCCTCAGTCCAGCGTAGGCTGCTCGAGTCTTGGACACATGCGCGTTTAATTCTGCTACCGTCCTACCATCGCTCGACATGCAGTTACTAAGGTAGATCAAACGGTCCACAATCATTAGTTCCTCTCCATCCAGTATCATGTTACGTACTATTGTCGTCCAGCCCAGCATAAGAACTTTGCACTTTCAGGGTGCAAAGCACATGCCAAACCGAGCAACCGATCACAACAGCCTACATAGTACAT
>LUCM01011402.1:43121-60147 GCA_008360955.1 Fasciolopsis buskii
GTGCCTCCATGATCCAACGAGCTATACAGGATGGCTTATCTCAAGCCGAAGATCCAATCATGCCTAGAAGGTCAAGGGGTAGAGGCCTGACGAAGTAGTCTCCTGGTCCTCCAAGTTGGTATTTGATCTGAGTTAGCAGCTCAGATCAACTCCCAACTTGGAGGACCAGGAGACTACTTCGTCAGGCCTCTACCCCTTGACCTTCTAGGCATGATTGGATCTTCGGCTTGAGATAAGCCATCCTGTATAGCTCGTTGGATCATGGAGGCACACCACGTCAAGATGTAGTCTTGTTTTGACGGCCATGACTGTTGAATGCAAATCATACAAGCATGAACATCTATCTTCGAGCGAAAAGTAATGGATGCGGTAATTTTGTGAACAGAAAGTGTGTTAGTACTTAGTAAGGATGGCGGAGTGCATTTAAGAGTAGCCTACCAATCGGTGCGAATGCGTTTTTCGTTTTAGTTGAAAATCAGTGATGTACATGAGTAGTTGAGTCCAAACGAGAAATTTCAGGAGTGTCTGAGTAGGCATAAATCCGACCGTGAATAGCAATGAGCAATGCTCATAGTCAAATAGAAATCCTTTAGCCGGTAAGGCGACGGCACCCGGAGCGGAAACGTAACGCAGGTAGTCTGCTATTACAACTGAAGTGAATACTGCAAGATCGGGTGGTTACCATCGCTCGGATCTGTGAATGAACGCAAACGTGTGCAGTGGAATGAAGTAAACCTACTGACTCGCAATAAAACATTTTTTTGGTGGCTCTCTTAATGATCAAGTCTGAGATATCGCGCGAAAAAATTGGCATTACTATCGCACTCACCAGTGTTTGCCTCCAGTGGGATGGATACTTCGGGACAATAAGTTACAAAGAATGACCTTAATCAAACAAGTATCGAAATCCATCTACGTCACAGGTTGAGTATAAAACGGACTTACTTTTGTCTTCTCTGGTTGGTATTTATTTCAAACGTTACCCCCACGCAATCAATTACAAGCACGACAAACGAGGAACACAGCTATGACATCATGATCAGACGATTAATTTTGTCAACGATCAAATAGATACGTCGTCACTCAGTTGTTCACTGATATCTCACTTCAATCTGTGGCCACTTGAATTTTCAGTCGTTTTGAGATTCCTCAACACAGGTGGGTTTGTAGTTTTTAAACTTTATCTCGGTTTCCGCGAGAAGCGTCTTCGGCCCTCCATATACCATAGTCATCCGTGCACAAATACAATTGCCCCAGGAATCCTCTTTTTTACAGAACGATGAAGGAACTCAATTTAACCCGGTAGGTCGAGCTTCGCCCCAATCTCCTCCATTGGAAACAAAATTCTGCGGAAAATCTGACCGAGATGAACATATTCAAAACTTCAACAAATCAACTTAGTATTGAGTATCCTTGAAGAACGACCGCATTTACACCTGCATTTAAGAAACAATGAACCGCATATTTACCGATACTCTCTCGTTGTCAGCATAATTCACTCACAAACTTGGGTGCCGGTGTATACACGGCTTTCCCGTATAAACAGTGACTTAATTTCCCAAATATTTTTGATAAAGTCGGGATCAGGGTTACGATGGTCATGACATGACCACGGCTCTCTGAAACTGAGAAAATTTAAGCTGCATGGAAACTGTAATTTGCTACTTATCTTACTTGCTGCAGTATAGACTAATTATTGAAAACATGGCATTTCAGGGCTCAGATACTGGGAGTTTATCCTGTCCATTGATAAAGAAAGCAATTTGTACGAATACTGACTTCCCGTCACTGATTTCTTAGCCAAAAAATGTTTAGCTTCACCTCAACTCACACCCTCGATAAATCTCCAACTTTGCCAATTTGACATTCCTCGTAGCATTAAGGTGAACGTAATTCCCCTCTCGGTGATTTGTTCGTGCTGCATAGTTTTCACTCTGAAATAAATGTCTTCGTGTGTTCACTGAATAAAAACTGTCTTCATGAAATGGCAAAAATTTGGGGTTTCCTCAAGAACATTGATTATGGAGCCATCAGTTGGCAATAATCTGCGTTTGTATCGTTAATGTCGCGGATACCGTGAGAACGGTTTTATTTTAAGAAAAATCGATGAATCCACGAAAAACCATATGGCAGCAGCTTCGCTGTCGCTCGTAGTCACAACAAACCAATCAGAATAATGGAGATTTGCTAACGCGAATAGCGACCATTCATTCCATCACCGTCGCTGGTCTGGAGACATTCCGCTAATGTTTGCCTGGCATAAACACTGCTACCAGAGTCTGAAAAGAAAATATATCCAATTACGCTTCTGACACGGTCGTTCTGCAGGTCGATATTAGAACAGCCAACAGTCACAGAAGTGGGCCCAAAATGGATTTTTGGTCCATTATCATTAATGGCAATTTAAAATTGGAGTGTACAAGTTGGCATGTAGGTTAGTACCGGGTACGCACGCTTGGTGAGCGACAACAGATGCAAAACCGGTCGTGTGCATCCGAAGATATTCGGTTATTCATGTGGCGTGTCTGATAAAATGAGAAAAAACAGTTTCCCCTCCATTTAAGCTGCACTTCATACTGGGCTGCCCGCATACTTGTCATCCAGCTTATGGGCGTTCAGCTTTGTTGAAAAGATCAGTTTTGTTACAGTGAAAATTTACCGAGGAACGATTATGGGCCAGTAAATATTCCCATGGTAAGAGAAAAAAAAGTCAGTCATAACTATATATACAATATTCCAGTTTGGTTACAAAGACTTTAGTATTAACCACATCGGAGAAACATTTTACGAAAAGTGATTCTAGTCCGCAAAGCGGGTGCAGTAATCTCAAGGCGATTTAATTAGGTCAGACGTTCGAAACTTTTAAGCTTTTGTCGCGGTATCAATCTGCGATAGCTGATGCCAGTTAGCCCTCTGATGCCACCACCAAAATCGAACACGGTTTCATCTTCCGATGCTTACGGCAGAGAGCGATAGGTTACACAAGAACGATGCGATTTGCCGATTTCAGAAAGATGAGTTCCGGATCGCACTTTCCTGCCTTCATACCGAACGACAGAACCACCTGAAGCCAAACGCGACAACACACACTAGCCATCACAAATAGTCACTCGCAATTTGATAAATCTAGATGAAACCCGCGGATACCAGAAATCATCAGATTGTTTACACTCGCGGTGGACTGCTTAAGAGACCGTTATCTTTACTAGCTTTTCCGCAAGGTAGCCGTGCCATTTTTTGTGTCAATAAATACTCTGGCCGTATCGAAACGTCACCCTTCTTATGTGGGAGCTGTTGGACACCGCGAAAATAGTGATTCTTTTGCATGCAACGATTTCTTGTTTCCCCTCCCAGTCCCGTATTGGAACCCGATAATCCACATCATATTATTCGGGTTGAATATACAACCATGACCTTAGTGCCGCCAAAAGCCGACGGATTGTATGCCAAACCAATCGCTTCTTTGTTCTCATGTTAAGCGAACTTATTCTGCTGTCCGTACCATCATTATCCTTATTTTGTGGGACTTTCTTTAGTCAGATCGGCGCAATTATTGTGACCAATGCGATACGCGATCATTACCGAAATCGCAGTCCAATTGACTGGGACGAAAATACAGAAAGATTAAAAAACTGCCGAAGATCTTAAATTACTGACCAGATTGACTTGATTAGAAATCTAATGTCACATCCTTTCATTTGCAATCATTGAAAAAATAACCAAAATGAAGCATACTTCATGACTATCGGCCGACCAAACTCGAACTACCCCTATATGTTAACATTTATTTGATTTAGTTAGTGCACAGAATAAAATGAATTGCACGAATTAGACGACAGAATCTGCCTAGAATGAAAACCAAAGTTGAGCGATGATAGCATATGGCGAATTAGTTCATGAAAACATTCAATCACCCGCTATCAACACATACAAAGTCACAAATCTCGTTATAAGCATGGAGATTATAAACAATGAACTTTACGGAGTAGGTCATCCAATTTACATCTGTCTCAGATACCAACATCTTGACGTAGTACAAAATACAAGAATAAGATGGACGTGGTTGGAGATTCACGAATGTATGATCACAGGCACAGGAAGCAGAAAAGAACCGTTAGGTTGAACTTGTTTGTGTTCGTCTGCCCACGACTGATAAGCATTGGCTATAGTTTCATAAACGGTAGGATTTTTCTCCAACGCACGCCAACGATCTTTCAGATGAACCTGTGAGCGTATACTCCGACGAAACGACCGGCGCCAGATCTCCGCCCAATTCTTCCTACCTGGCTCGTGAAAAACTCCATGCCACAAGGCAATCGACTCTTCCACACTCCATGGGACACGCTTATTGGTCACATTTGAATTACTCAATCTAACAATCCATTCCTTTTCAACACAAGCTACAGAAGAAAGGACGAGAATATAAGTAAAATTACCACTGAGATATTAGACCATCCGACAAGTTTTTCTTTCAAGGAAACTAGGAATGAGGAAAGAATACGGTGAGGATTCAAGGTATTTGAATCAAAAACTGAATTCAGTTGTTTCAACATTTTGATTGCCCGACAGAGGTAAAATTTTCGCTTGCCTCATTCAAATGCGTAAACTATATCTGAAGAGACGACTTTACCCAATCCCACGATGTGAACTGATTGCATATGCTGCTTCTACATACGCAAAATGGACTTCGAACATATCAGGCGTGATTCATAACAGAACATATAGGATACAATGATGGGTGGTTCAGTTGAAAAACGCGGACAAAGCGAACAATTCATATTCGTCTCCAAGCAGTCTGTTCAGAAGAATTGGCTGGGCACGAGTCAAATTACCAGTGGGCAGAACACCATCCATATGGCACTTTGCTCGCTGGCATTAGTATTGGGGGTATGTGCTAGACATCAACAATTTTCGGTCCCTTGCGCAGAGTATGTATTGAGCAGAAAGTCGCCGGCAGTTTTCGAGACCTGCCTTTCATGTGAGATACTACGATCAGCGATTCAAATCAAGACTCCGTAAGTAACAACTCTACTTCAGTCCGTAAAAATCTCTCTATTCACTCGCTTCCATCTATCATTCTATCCAAAACATGGCCGCTGGGGGCAGATGTGAGAAAATTGTCGGCGCTCAAACACTGATGTATTCGCAGTATTGGTGGGATGTGATGTGACTGTATTAGCAATATTGGTGCATAGAACTTAATTAACTGAAAAAGCATTGAATCTTAAGTGGGTAAGACGATTAGGATTTGTGCTACCATGCCAGCAAATGAACTCCTTCGATATGCGCTGCACTCCGAGCCAGTAGTAATTGGAAGATGGGCCAAGGGGGTAGTTTATGATTCAGCGAAAAGGTATGGGTCGAGTCAGATTGCCGGGTTAGAGACCGAGGCGCACAACAGTTTGGACAGAAGTTTCTCAGGGATAGCTGGAAGCCTCGGAACGGAAGGAGGGGAAGTTACATATAGAGAAGTTGATGCTGCAAGCTATGAGTAACGGTAGAAGAGGAATAGTAAGCAACCACTAGAAAGTGATTAGAGGTCCAATGTTAGGAACAGGACATCGATTAGCCCAAATGCTATTTTTTAAACCCGATCATATTGAGAAAAGTAGACGGAACCCCACCCCAGGGTGTGATTGCAGTGTTCCAGTTCGGGGCAGATTTAAGCTTTAGACAGTGGGAAGAGATGGGGAAGAACAAAGAGACGACCAGTGCGAAATAGAAAACCAGCTTTACGTGCAACACGCAATTCAACAATGCATTAACGAAATTATGCTCGCGATCAATGTTGGCATTTGTATGGTGGGGAGTGCGGTAGGAAAAGGAAAAACGAAGGGTACCATCGTTGCAAGAAAAGTAAACTGGACTGGATGTATTAGGCAGAGAAATAGTTAATAAGTAGAACAGGGTGAGCGCAAGTATGAAATGTTAAAGAACGCTAAGATTCTCAGTTAGGTGTAGATAACATCCGATTAGCTCGAACGGAAATGGTTTGCTTGCTGAGGAAATCTGATATCCACGACATAAGAGATGGAAAAATAATGAAGTTAGACAGTTTCGCCGGTAAGCCTTCGTGTCAAACTCGGTCGAAACTCTTAGAGATACTGGACAAAACAAATTTTTCCCCCGTGATTACCGAGTGCGGCCAACAAGGAGTGTGAGACAAGATCCGCTAGATCACCTGCGTAACGACCTCGTCGAAACGCCTATTGGCGGTCGCATACCAGTCCTTCGCTTTCAGTGAAAGACCGCAGTTGAGAGATTTCGAACAATTCCGAAAGAGCAGATGTTGGGGAAATTGTATGTTAGTTCTTTGGGTCAAAGAAATTGCCGGGTTTGAGATAAGGGGAACTTCCACCTTGTCTGTATGAGACTGGGGAAGTAAAAAAAGGAGAGAACGGTTGACTAGGGGAAACACGTTTTAAGGACGATGAGTAATATGCCATCCGGACCAGATGATTTGTGCACGCCCAACGAGAGTAGAGCTTGCAAGAACTTCCTAGCAAAAACATGAGGTTCAAAAGGATGGTTAGTGGAAGTGGAAGTAGGGTGAGGAGTGGGGTAATTAGAAAAAGTGGAACTGGAAGCAAACCAAGGAGTAAAAACTTCGCAAACAAGATCACCAGAGAAACTAGAGATGAGAAGTAAATCGAAAGAGTAGAAATTTCGGAAGGGCCTTATCAAGGGATTAAAATGTTTGGTCACCACCGACTAATGAGATCAAGCGTTCGTCTTCGCAGTGAACGAGATGTTCTTTACCTATCCGCACAGCTAACGCGCATCTGTTCCTAGCTTATACAAAGAGGTGATGCAAAGCGGCAGCAATGGCGAAGTGCTGATCGTTTCACGTAAATGGCATATCATGTACGGTTGAACCACTCGGGGGATTCTGATTTGCAGGGTTTGAAAGTGGGAGAAGAAGAAGAAGAAGAATACCGTTACTGAGGTTACAGGCAAGTGTAGAACTACCAGAGATAAAACACCAATCAATACATGGATAGAAGTCCTCGACTTCGCGAAAATCATCCAAGTTGCCTGAATGGCAGCACCAAAATAAAGAGGTGGAGGGCCGGGGGGATGGGGATAAAATTGATGAAGAATGTAATGACGCAATGGTCCAATGAGCCAAAAACACCAAGAATGGGAATATGTGAATCGACAGAAATGATGGAAGTGAGTACAAGATGAAGGGTATGAGAACATTGGCAGGCCGATCGGGTATACATGTGGATAGGTTAATCAGGTGAGGCAAATAAGTGACCACAGCGAAATGCTCGACATCGTGCTATATGACGATGTTAGAGAATATTAGCCATTCCCGACTGTGAATATTCTAATCTCTCATGATAGTAAAATGACAGTCGGGGTCTGCAACAAACAAGTTTTCGATGCTTGAATATAAGAATTCACCAACCAATGCCAGGAGAGCGATTAACAGTAGAAAATGGAGGTAAGATTATGGGAGTCGGAATCAACCAGATGAGTTGAAATTCGAGATTCAGTCATCAGCAGATAGAAATTGACTGATGAACAACGGTGTAGAAACCTGCCTTGGGAACAAACGATGAATAAAAAGTTTAATTGGGGAATTCGAAGTCAGTGGTGCCTGACAAGAAGGAAAATAGAGCAAGAGAATAGGACTGGAGAAATCAATAGACAGAATTTGTGTGGCGGTTCCCTTCGTAAATGGTAGGGAGGATTATGAGTTCCTGATAGATTTGCGAGTGTTTAAAGAAAGCGCGAGAGCGAGAGAGTACGAGGCTGTGTAATGGTTTGAGAGAAAACCACGAACCTGAGACTTAAAGTGGCGAATGACAATACTCCAGTATTAGGTTGCAAGAACACTGTCTAGGGTAGCTCATTGCCTTATCTGGTAGAGTGTGTGAACTTTGCGAACAGACACTTGAAGTTAATAGCTGGGTTTAAGGAGCGCATCCAATTCATGCATCGCTCTTCCATCGAAACTACTGTCAAGAAAACCTACTGACCCGTAGTCAGCCGTGGCATTTTGATTTTAAACTAGAAGACAAGATGTCAGCAAGATGAGGTGTTTGCATGCGTGAATCTATGGTTGCCCTTCATCACAGAAAGTTTCTCTTCGGGAGCTTTTTGACTAATTTTAACCCACAGGACGAAGCAGCGTTAACAAAATATGACTTATTTTTGTCCTTCGTCAAACCCAGACAAATGTCTAACAATTCGAATTAATTACACACATACAGAAGTTCATAGATGCCAGATACGCGCCCTTATTTCCGGCCCACCACTGTAAAAATACTGATGATTTCGAGAAGCATATGGGGTGTCTGGGGCACAAAGGGCTATATCTTTGGTCTACCCTACCTTGACGGCGGAACCTGCTACCACGATTGGGTTGTCGTAACTTTGTATTCTCTTATTGCTCGTTGATTACTACTGCAACTTAAATTGTAGTTATCCACGTGATATTTCGTGCGTTCTTTACATAACAATTTCTAAAGCAACCTTGAAAAAGCCTCGTCAGGTATGCTAAATCAGAACTCGTTGTCATCAATCCGATTATTTTCAAAATTCTCTTTGGTGTACCTATTAAAGTTCTACCAATGGTTCAAGCCCTTTCGCTCTCGGCACTCAAAGGAGCGAACGGAACGAGACAGGGAGTTGGAGACTTTCCAGCTTTGGTAGAAAAACTAGCTTAATGAAGTATGTCAGCATCAACGTCTAGATAAACCCCGGGGTTCTCCACTCTTACGCTCACTCGGTGGGGAGTTTTTGACCAGTAAACGGCTTCTCTCCGCTGTAATTCGTCGAAGTGTTCTCTGTAGGAAGTTGAAGAGTCTGAAGACGCCTGATTTTTAACCAATTAGCTGGAAGCCTGTGTACAACTCGATAAAGGGCAAATACTAATACAAACAAATCCTGGGACTTCGGAAGCACGCAATTCATTGCAACATGCCAAGATGAAGTTCCGATGTGAAAAAAGGTTTACCCAGTAAGCCTCATCAAAACAACACTATGGGATATATAACTTTCATCCGGATGATCATTTGAAAAGGCGTCGGCCAGGAAAACACGGACTGTCATTTTTCTGCCTGCATATCTGCAATTTCCGTAGACAGCACGGCAAATCCATCTTTTACCCTTGGCGACAGGGTACTGACCTCAACCGTTGTGTAAACAAAAAGAGTTTTCCTCTCAGGATAATTCACATCTAATCAACCTATTCATGGACGGATTACAACGTAGAAGTGACCAGAATTACCGATGCCTGTTCTATCACTACCACTGACGACCGATGCGAGAAACTTGGGGAAGCTACTCACAACAAAGGCGGGGGATAGTGGCCAACACAAAAACTCATCTCGCATGGGCGCCTACACGAATGCGAATGTCCATAAAATCCGTAAATAGTGCCACGATCGATCCGAATGAGTAAGCATTTGGATAATCAGTTTTGAATAAACAGGTACAATGCTAACATGCTTCAATACGATCAATGGAGAACTTACGCATTTTTGGAGTCGTAGCTGGGGTGCAGCTGGGACCAACGAACTGTTTAAAATTTCGCGAATTCAGTAAAGTACGGACTGTGAGGGGACAGTGGGTAGAGACTATTGAAGAGCCACGCAGTCGACGTCGCTTGCCTAGATAAAAACAGAATTTTATGAAAACATTAATCAATAAGGGGATACAGCAACGAAACGGATGGTGAAGCAAGAACCAGTCTTCTGTCAAACGAAGAAATAACTCAAATATTTTGATGACTTTTAGCAGTTCATATTGCGGTCACAGTAATTATTGCAATAAAACTGAAAAACTGTAGGAAAATATAGTGTAGACATCTAAAATTTCATTGCTTGGACACAATATCGAATGTATAAAAAATTAAACGGTTGGAATAATAAGCCTTCCGTATCGTACGCTCTAGTAGGTTTGTGAAGTGAGAAGTGTTCAAACTTCCTCGTGAAATTAAAATAAATAATAGAATAAATCTCAACGATCTGCTTTCATCTCATTCTGATTCTAGCGCCCCATCAGAACCCGTACAAGTAAATGTGATTCGCAGAATACACTTTCCTATGGAGCACGACGGTGGTATTTTCGAACTCCACATCAACAACGAATGACAATAAACACCTTTCGATCTGGAGAACAATTATGCGACTTCTTTCCAAGACCAGCACTTCTGGATTCATCCACTTTTTATCGGTTTGTTCAGAGCACAGTAGCTCATGGGTCGGTTTTGGTTTTACACCAGTTGCTGATCAATCGTATTGCAACAAAGATCCTTGAGTGTAAAATGTAACGAATGAATTTTTATTTTGGTACGCCCAAGCGAAGTCAACAGTGCGGCCTTTCGGTCAAATGACAAGAATGAACTCCTTTGTGCCCACTAAGCCTGCTGGAAAGTTTCGCAGTTAAGAGGGAACGTTTCACGCTGCAGTGATTTCAAAAAAAGTTAGTCTTTGGGTTGTGGTTAAAGAAAGGATTGCCAGCATTAGAGCCATTCCATGAATGAAGTGAACCCAAACTCACTGAATTCATCGTCATCAGCGTTCAGTGTTAAATAGCAAGGTAAGTTTCACTGACCGCTGCCTTTTCCTCAGAGTTACAAACTTTCACAAACAGAGTGAATATCCAAAGGTGAACAGGAGGTGGACCTAAAGGGGTGGGATAAGAAAAAATGCCGCAGTAGCCAACATACGGAACACAGTCTAACTGTACAAACGCACTCGTTCAATCATTCTGATTCGATAGAAAATGAATTAGCGGCCGCGGACAAGCAGTGAGAATGTCTATGGCATGGCGGGGTTTCGCATTGCCAGTGTTTTTTCTAAAAAAATATCACAAGTTCACTTATAACACTGTGACGTCGTCGCACTGTGAGCTGTTGTGCAACTTGGTCGTCCAGTCCGGAGTACAGATATCGCCGAATTGATGCATCCAAAAATCTCTATTTAGTATTCTTAAAGTCCTAATGCTTGCAAGGTATAAAGAAGCATTATAAAATTCCAGGAATTCATTTACAGATTTCTCTCAGCATATTTATTTGTAGGCTACAATGAGGCCAATCAAACATGGAGAACTTTGGTTTTCTAAACAGACGCTTCTGAACAAGAAAATTGAAATGCCGCTGGAGCATGAAAATTTTCTAAACATTTTTAGAACGGTTTAGGATTTAGTCTTGTGTGCATCCATAAATGATAATAAGATCCCTTGTCCAAAAAAAAACGTATAGCTGTTTGCCGCATTTCTGTATCTCTGTCGTGGGTGCCACATCCAGGGGATTCTGTGCGTGTTCAAACCGCGGGTCACCCTACAGCCAACCCTCCAAAGGACCCAGTCCCGGAAGATGTGACGATCTGTTCCGAAGAACCAATCGACTGGCGACATCCTAACAACACCAGTTTCGGTGACCAGATTGGATCAGCCACTCAGGAGTTGCTACGGTCCCTGTCGTTCGCTGAAGTTTCCGCGTCACTGAAAACCGCGGATGTCATCGTTAACAGCAAAGAAACGAGATAGAGGTAGATTCCGGAGTCTCAAGACGCCGATCAGTCCATCAGTCATACTGAGGTAACTGGGTCGCCCTTTAGCAGCTCGGACTCCCCGCCCCGCTTCCGTCGTGAAGCAAAGCACTTTAGTAATGAATGTCCCAGGAGCCAACGCAGCTGACGGCTCAAACTCGTCTGGACCTCGATGCAGCTTTGTGCAGAACATCGTCTAAAATTTTCGTGGTAGGTGAAGAAAGCCTAACTCAGAGGATCCCATGAGGAACGCTTTCAGGCTTGGTAAGAAAGCGGATTCCGGTATTGATCCAGTTAGCAAGCTTTTTTCCCAGAGCAATTCGATTGGTAACCAGTTTGTAAATATCCGGACCAAACGACGTAAGGAGTGTATCGAAAAATCGATGCGCCATGTATTGGTTTTTATTGTGAATGATATAATATTAATAACACAGCGTTGTTGGTAGATGTAATGATTCCGGTATCTCTCGAAAGCTCAAAATCGTGCTAGGATTGTTGGTCGAGACCGATTTCGTATCCCAACGGTCGCACAGACTAAAATAAGGATCGACACGTATCCTGAGATCTTGACATTGCAGAGAAAGTCAAACTCAAACAGAATCTTCCTGAGGTGAAAATCTTCGTCGAAACGGAGAAGTAGACCTATATGATCGAGATTTTCGGGTCCACAAGAGGCGACCCCGTATCCGGTGGAGTCCACCCGTCGGCATCGGTCCCAATCACCTACCCGATTTGATTCCCGCTGTAAACCACATACCGATGTCCATGAGGTCCTCCCAGTCTCGCGGCTCTGATCTGGTTACCTCGATCAACATCGGTAGTATCCTGAACAAACGAGATGAAGTGGAAGCAATGACATTGCAGCAACCGCCGGCCGTTATCGCTTTCATACAGACTTGTCTCATTCGTGATGTGCATGATGCGGATGCTTGCATACCCGGATACGCAGACTACCGAGCTGAGCGAACAGACCCCAGGCAAGGTGGTATCGCTTCGTTTGACCGTAACGGGATCTCAGTCTCGCACGTGCGCAGATTTGTGGATTTGCATAGGTAGGGGGAGGCCATGTGGTTCAGATTCAAATAACTTAATAACGGATTCGTAATAGGCGGAGTCTGCTACCGGCCTCTTGGTGCCGAAACCATGACTACTCGAATGAACTGTGCAGCTGGTCATGAGATGGTTACTGCTTAGTGCGAGAGGGCTTAAACGCGCCTCATGTGGACTGGTAGAAGCTCAGATGTCTATCAGAAACGGACCGGTTTTCCAGGGAAATCCTCGAGGTTGCCATTGCACTAGCGCTCCACCAGCCCTTTCGGAGACCCATGAGGATCTCCGAGTGCCAGGAATCAATCCTCGATCTAACCTAAACACCCCGTTCGATAGAAGTTGGTCCTACTGACCACCTACTGTTCATCGATTCAACCGACCATTTATTTCTAATGCTTAATTGGCGCCGATTAGTCCACAACCACTCCAAGCACTCAACCTCGGGAATGCGATCTGCAGTGGCTTCGACGACAAATGTAAAGAGAATTGGGGGAAAACGGCTGGTGTTTCGTTGATAACAACACGAACATATGCAGACGTAGTTCGAATAATGGGAGGACATTCCTGCCCTGCAGGAGGACGTCAGTAGAAGGGTTTGAAGTAAGTAGATCTCGAAATGTCAAATGGTGGAAACGTTTGTGACCTAGACTACACCGACGACCTCGTGGGCCTGTTCGAATCTACGAAAGATTCGCAGCGTACCTAAGGAGTTTAGCTCCCTTCCGGATGAGCTTTGCACTTTCAAAGTGTTGAGTGCGGTTACAAGACTGAACGACAGGAGATACCAACTTCATACTGGATGGAGAGGAATTAACGATTGTGAACCGTTTCACTTACCTTGGTAGCCGCGTATCGAACGATGGTAGCACGGTAGTAGAATTAAATACGCATATATCGAAGGCTCGAGGGACTTACGGTGGACTGAAGCACTTGTTTCGTCGGCCTGAGATTTCCGCGGAGTTGAAAGGTCGTGCCACAGTACACTCAGTTCAGTTCTGTCGTATGGTTGCGTGATATGGATTGTGCATGTGGGAGATGTTCCTTGCTTGGAGGTTTTCGACTACCAGTGTCTATGTAATATGGCTAGGATTGCATGGAGTAACCGGGTGAGTAATGTGGAGGTGAGGACTGTAGTGTTAGGTGCCAATTCTGAGAANTTGTCTCAGTGTATGAAAGTTAGTAGACTACGCTGCTTGGGTCACGTGTTGCATATGGCAAACACTTGTCTACCATATCGTGCCACACTTTGTGCCCCACCCATGGAGTGGAGGAAGCCACGTGGAGGTCAGCAGATGACGTGGCAACGTGGAATGAGAAAATGCACAGCGAAATTAGATAAAGTAGTTGTCTTACGTCTTCGTGGTTGGGATCCAAATGACCCGTCTGCTAGTTGGCTGGAGACACTGAAGGATATGACTGTGAAACGTGGACAGTGGCGTTAATGTTGTCATTTTCTATCAAATCACAATGATTGAAAAGGTATTTTTGTACAGTTAGACTGTGTTCCGTGTGTTGGCTACTGTAGCATTCTTATCTTTTCACCCCTGTAGGTCCACTCCCCGTTCCCTTTGGATATTCTTTTTTTGGGAGCTTGTAACTCTGGGGAAAAGGCAACGGTCAGTGAGGCTTACCTTGCTGTTTAACATTGAACGATGATGACGTAAACTCATGAAGAGTGATACATGAGCAACTCCGAAACCATTTGGTTCACAATCGGCTCATGTGTTCCGAACAACATGGCTCTCGTTCCCAGAGATCACGCATCAGCAGCCTGCTTTTGCCCGCGAACGCTGGGGATCTGCCAAGGCCGATGGGCATCCGACGGACGTCGTGTTTGTCGACGTCAGTAAAGTCTTCGCCAGAGTGCCCCGTGATCGACTGCTTGAGAAACTCTGGACCCTTGGGGTAATATGTCTGTTGCTTCATCGGATCGAGGATTTACCTATTGAAAGGACTTTTCCGTGAGAGTCTCGCAGCTGAAGTGCCAGTCGCACTTCGCCTTCGGTGCAGTGCCGCGAGAATCAATGTTAGGTCCCCCGCTTGATGTAACCTGGGACAAGCCAGCCGTCCCTGTCTGAGTCCCTCTGTCTCATATACGCAGACGATCTGAGGATATGGCGTACTGTCCAGTCGCTCCAGGGCCAGCGCACCCTCCAGGCTGATCTTGACAGACTGATCTAGTGAGTCTCGTTTTGGAGCCTCCCGGTCGACTTTTCTAAGTGAGCTCGCATGACCTTGGGTCGGTTCGTTGTTGCCGATTAGTGCACCCTCTGCGGCGTTTGTCTGCCGTCCATCTGAATGAGACCTCGGGATTGTTGTCACTACGCCACTGAAAACTCACGATCAGAAAGACTGAGTGGGTGCCTCCGCAAGGACTATGCTGAGGGTAATCAGACGGTCCTTCGCTCACCGGTCTAACACTCCATTCAGGACTCTCTATGCGACCTATGCCCGTCCACTGTTTGCGTGTGGCGGTCCTGCTGTTTCCCAGAGTTGGGTAAAATCAAAAGGTTGCAGCGTTATGCCACACGGCTAGTCGAGGGACTTCGAGGGATCGACTATGAAGTTCAACTCCGGGTCCTGCACCTGTTCTCGATGACGTATGGATTACTTGCACAATAAACGGGGCATGATTATCGTGCGCAATAAAAAGCGCCCTAATTTGGGGAAACGGTAATTTTGTTGATGGATATATGGCACGTCGTGACTTAAAAAACACTTACAAAAGGAGTATTTTTGGAGGAAAATTTTTTGAAAAAGTTGTACACATGCTCGACCAAATTGTTCACTCTTGCGAGAATAAAATAAGAATAAGCTCACAAGACAGAAAGCACTTTGGATACAGGAAACTTTATCGCCGTGGTAACGAAGATATTCCCTTCATTCTAGGAAAACGGACAATATAAAGAAACGACGGTGTTCAGAAAGAAGCCCCGAGTTTCACACTAACAGGATTTAGTCAATATTTAATCCTTTTCTTCCAGTTTGAATTAAATCGGATGAAAGTAAACTGGGTTCAGGGTATGCTTCATATAAAATCATACCATGGCTTGAATCTTAATCTTATCAAAAATACATTTCGTGTCCTGACATGGCAATTTAATGAACTCCTAGCCAGCAGATGGTGATCCAGAAGTTCTAAATTTCCTTGGAGTATAAAGTCAAAATAATTTCATACTAGAGTTCCTAGAGGCCACATCGAGATGACCAAAAATTACTGATTCTGGATTTTTAACAATGCACGCCTCAAATTGTTGTGAATAAATCTCCCTTTGTTCTACATGGCGGGTTCGCAGTGCGTTCTGGTTGATATAAACATAATAGGATATCAGCAAAATGTCTAGCTTATCTGTTCGCTACATAAGTCCGAAGCTGATGGCTTGTTATTGAAACGATTCGCTGACTAAAAATAACAAATTCGAATGCTTGTCTCTTTATGGTGTTACTTAACGAAGCGGAAAATGTTCACATACCGCTTGCTGCATGAGTTTCGGCAAGACCTGTAGTCCCGTTTGGACACTCTAGCCTTTGTGCGCCTCAGCTGAACCTGCAAGGCAGCAGCACTGTGCCATATGAGCCCGTGATTAGTTGACTGGTTCATGCACCTTTTCCGGTAAATCTTTTCGGGTCAGCGGAACACGACAATAAGCAATACTCTCAACGTTGTGATTCCGCAGTTTTCCCCATAGAGGATCGAGCGATAGCTTTCTTGCTGGGAAATGGCAGTTGATTAACTCGAACCTAATTCTGCTTTATGTTGTTCAACACTTATTTATTAGAATGTAACGCCAAGATAAACTATCTAGTTACTGCGGAACCACTAATCGCCAAGAAATTGGATTGTTTTCTAACGCATTGAATTCCGGCTGCGTTAATTCTGGTGGAAACCGGCTTTATTCAAACCTTCAAAATCTACAATGGACCATATAATCTACTGGATACAAGGGTAAAGGTACTGAGCTGAGTGCCAACTGGATGCCAAAAAGTAGCACCAATGGAAGAGCAATCATCGGGCATACTTGTGGAGGTAACAAAATCGTCATTCTTTTCGGATTCATCACCGCGCGCCTGCTCCAGATACGAGCAGACTGTGTGCAGCGAGCGCATCTTTGCAAGGACCAACTTCAGAGAATTCAAAACCGAATGAACATTTTCGTCAAATTGGTGTTGCATTCGGGTTGCGCTGCTTACAGGATAAGCTGCGGACTCATGCTGAAACGAAGAAAAGAAACACTGCATGAAGCAAATCAGTGTCCGTAAAAAGATACTCAGATTAAATGAGGCCAATTTGCAGCAAAAAAGGAAAATATGGGTGAAACGCAACTGGCAAAGAAAGAGGGATACTGGGTCATTTGATTTCAAGTGAGTTCACAATATATATATATATATATATATATATAGTTAGAATTGAGAAGGCGTACACTGAGTTAATACGCTTATCGTGACGTTTCGATCCAAACTAGGACTCG
>LUCM01011402.1:61395-72810 GCA_008360955.1 Fasciolopsis buskii
TTACTGTTTTGATTTCGTTATAAGGTAGGTGATATTTTCGCCTAGGGTGCGCGAGTTGTTGACAGATTTTTGCCCTTATGTCTTGACGCGTCTCTTTCTTTAGTGCGTGCTTCCGTATTGCCGATTCAATGGAGGCAATGAAATGGGATGTTTGGCGTTGGTAGCACGGACTTTTCGCTTGGTAATAGCTGGTGGCCCGAGTAACTGTAGATTGGATCGGCATATTGAGGTTTCGTTTGATTGAGCGCGGCGTATTTCTTGGTGAGTCTGTCCCTCACCTTTGAGCGCTTTGTGTTCGATGTGATTTCAATGACCGCTTTTATTCTTCTAATCCAGCTGGCATCTAATATGTTTGAGGCATCCCGTTCGAATCGATTTTGATGGCTTTCGTATACGGCTTTCCTGCGATGCGCGTTGTTGATCAGCTCACGATGCATCTGTTTGCAGTATGAATGTGCAATCCTACGGGCACGTTCTGAGTTCACGGGCGGGTTACACTTGATACTTTTTGGAAAAGTGTTATTCCTGAGGCAGTGATGTAGGAAGAACAGTTGCTCACGGACAGCAGTGGAACGCTTGAAATAGTTTTCCCATTTTCTCACACAGTTGAGCGCATTGCGTCCAAATGTTTTATTGGTATAAATATATATATATATATATATATATATATAATCTCGATGCGGTCGGTAAATCTCGACAGCTAGGCTTCTCACTACTTAAACGCATTTGACGCTCACATAATCTTAAAAACTGGTTTTTACTCGAAACAGTGCCGTTATTCAGGGTTTATCAATTGGTTGCATACGCACGAACAGTTTGAATTTCCAAGAAATTTGAAGTATAGCATTTAACACGAGCACACTGGTCAATCAGAGGTTTATGACTCCACACGCATTTGGTATCTCAAATTCGCAAAGTCCACGTATAGAAAGTACTTGACAAACCTAATTAACTTCAAAACACTGATATGTTGTGATCTGGCTGGCTCAGAGCAACGAAGGGTAAAGCCTGAGTGTCAAGGCCAAAAGTAAACAACTGGGAATCGAGGTCAGACCGAGCCTGAAAAACTGTGGAAAATGGATGATGGATTGTGGGATGCATGTACATGCATAGATCTAGCTATAAATCTGATGCCAATAGAATCATAGAAACAAGGGAAATATGCAAACAAAAGAGAAATTGACCTTTGTTTAGCGTTTCCGATACAACTCACCTCCTCCAGTGCCATTCACCTTCCAACAAATCCATGGTTCCCTTAATTGCATCATGTTGTCCGTCTGAGCAAAACGAAGTAAGGATAATCCTAATGATTCTCACCATGAGTCTTTGGTCTACAGTGTCAAATGACGGTAGACCCCAAGACGGACCGTGAAAACTTGTGGGTTAAGGCAGCCGAAGAAATGGAAGCACTGTCGGCTTCAAATAACCATGAAACATTGTTTAAGCCTACACGCGATACCGCACAGCTATGAACTTAGATGAGTGAAACTGTACGGGACAGAAGTAAACTGATTCATGAAAAATAGAACAAATTCGAAAGTTGGGCTGAATATTTAAGGGAACGATTTAGCAGGATGCGCGCTAACGTGCTTGCTCCGACTACCACAACTGATTTTCGGAGACTTCCTGTCATCCCCAAACAGAAGTGGAAGGAGAGACGAGCAACACCATCTTGGTTCGCGTTAAACCACAGGACACGACACAATGAGCGCCGTCTTTTCCCAGAGGTACACTTGGCTATCAAAAGGGTGAATAAGCAACGCGAACGGGGAGTGGACCTACAGGGGTGAAAAGATAAGAATGCTACAGTAGCCAACACACGGAACACAGTCTAACTGTACAAAAATACCTTTTCAATCATTGTGATTTGATAGAAAATGACAACATTAACGCCACTGTCCACGTTTCACAGTCATATCCTTCAGTGTCTCCAGCCAACTAGCAGACGGGTCATTTGGATCCCAACCACGAAGACGTAAGACAACTACTTTATCTAATTTCGCTGTGCATTTTCTCATTCCACGTTGCCACGTCATCTGCTGACCTCCACGTGGCTTCCTCCACTCCATGGGTGGGGCACAAAGTGTGGCACGATATGGTAGACAAGTGTTTGCCATATGCAACACGTGACCCAAGCAGCGTAGTCTACTAACTTTCATACACTGAGACAAGATATTCTCAGAATTGGCACCTAACACTACAGTCCTCACCTCCACATTACTCACCCGGTTACTCCATGCAATCCTAGCCATATTACATAGACACTGGTAGTCGAAAACCTCCAAGCAAGGAACATCTCCCACATGCACAATCCATATCACGCAACCATACGACAGAACTGAACTGAGTGTACTGTGGCACGACCTTTCAACTCCGCGGAAATCTCAGGCCGACGAAACAAGTGCTTCAGTCCACCGTAAGTCCCTCGAGCCTTCGATATATGCGTATTTAATTCTACTACCGTGCTACCATCGTTCGATACGCGGCTACCAAGGTAAGTGAAACGGTTCACAATCGTTAATTCCTCTCCATCCAGTATGAAGTTGGTATCTCCTGTCGTTCAGTCTTGTAACCGCACTCAACACTTTGAAAGTGCAAAGCTCATCCGGAAGGGAGCTAAACTCCTTAGGTACGCTGCGAATCTTTCGTAGATTCGAACAGGCCCACGAGGTCGTCGGTGTAGTCTAGGTCACAAACGTTTCCACCATTTGACATTTCGAGATCTACTTACTTCAAACCCTTCTACTGACGTCCTCCTGCAGGGCAGGAATGTCCTCCCATTATTCGAACTACGTCTGCATATGTTCGTGTTGTTATCAACGAAACACCAGCCGTTTTCCCCCAAATCCCTTTCTACTTCCCACGTTACTTACTGTTCAAAGTCCCACTGTACTCCTCTCGAGTCTTATGACCCGTTCGTATGTCTTTTCGTTCCATGGCAAGTACGTTTCCGAGCACCGAAACGCTTGTTCTCTTTGGTTTCACTATATGGTCGGGCTCTCATTTGCCCCGATCAATCGTTTTCTGACATATGGCCCACCGCTCCCATTTGGCTGTCAAACTACTTTGATCATCCCGCTTCCCGTCGGAATTATTTCCGATAGTTCATGCGCACACCCTTTGTGATTTGGTCCCGTCACTCTTTTTATTCAATATATAATCTAAACGCCCAAATGACTGGTAGTTTTTCGATCGCACATCTGCCTGCGTTTTTTAACCCTTACGTGGCTTGTCTTGGAGGCGTCACTTCTTCGGCGTTGCTTTATGGGCCCTTCATTGCGTACTGCTGTTTGCTGTCCACGATTTTGAAGCAAGGTAATGTATCGAATTGAATTTGTTCTCTTAATAGTAAACATCCATTATTCAGTATTTCTGGTCGGGATACGAAATGCGTAGACGGAGAACCACTCAATAACTGAACGAAGCTGCGTTACGCCCTGGTCTTATTTACTGACGCTGCATAACTACCGGGTCGGTGCCAGTAGGAATTTAGCATTAAGAGGAATGGTTGCCAGGTGGAAACCCACCACGACAGTTACTACTTCTTCGCAGCCGCCTATTCAGTCAGCGTGACCCCAAATTTTTTTCCATTGTACAATGAGTGAAATACAGTGAAGGGGGCAAATCCTATGGTCCGAAGACAGACTGTAATGGGTGAAATTGAGGGAAGCATTCACACAAGAACCACCTCAGTGATCCTGTTCTTGGAAAATAAAAGTTTGCAGGTGAGAGGGGTATAGAAAGTGGGAAATCATTCTACAATTCGAAAGTCCACGGGAAAAAGAAGATTAAACTAAAAGAGCATGGCACCGAGTAACAAAAACTTGATAAGGGTGACTAGCTGCCTGTGTGCGAGAACAGCGAGAAAAAGTTATAGGAAGGGGAACTGCTGAGACAAGTTCCTAAGAACAAAATACAACGTAACGACGGTAGAAAAGGGATAGCGAAACAACTCCTCGACGAAGGAGTGATTGCAGAGTAGATGCCAGTGAAAGATCGTCGATCAGCTGGATAGCCTTTCTCTAAACCCGACCAAGGAGACGAAGCTCTACCCCACATGTGACTGCAGTATTCAAGTGCGGCGCAGATCTGAGCTTTGTACAATTGATGAACTGGGGTGAATAAACGTCTGGTGTGGTTGACCACATCCGTACCCTGGCTACTGGCTGGGCGATATACAGCAGTGATTAGCGATACCACCTGTTATCCAATCAGGCTGAATCAACCCTACTCATGGCTAAGTGACAGATGGTGCTGAGGCGGATTCGGCATTTGAGACCACGAAGGCCAGAGATTCCAACGGGTCAACTATGGTAAACGACAATTCGCCGTCATCTAGATCTCTATCACATATAACCTTTGAAACCTTGCTTGCATCTATCCCAGTCTATTTCTTCAGTTAGCAGCTGTCAGTACCTTCACTTCAGTAGGTGGTAAATGCTTCGGCACGTATGCAACAAAACCATCCCGCAATCGGAAGTCTATATGCGACCACTGAGTATATCCGGTAGTGTGCGGCTTTGTCCCACAGTGATTTTCATTGCAAGTTGTTTCAGCCGAACGTTGATGAATCAGAGCAGATGCCACTTGCGTGTTGCTCTTGTACACAAACTCAAAGAATACAAAAAGTTACTTCAATCCCGACTCCTTTCATGTATCTGGCGAGTTTCCTCGGTTTCGGAATTGTTATCGTACAACGTAAAAATGGTTCAAACGGCTAGGGTTAGAAAATCTCAAAGCGAAAAGACCTTTAGAATCGTTGGTGGACAAATAACTGCATATTGCATATTGAGGAAGGGTCGACGATCAGCCGGATGGGCTTACGTTGAACCCGAACAAGTAGATGAAGAAAAGTGAATGCAGTACTTAAAGCTCTGGGGGGATTTGACTTTTGTACAGCAGAAAGCGGAACAGAAAACCAACTTTGCACGCGGCAGGAGAAGTTAGTTGAGATACAAAGGAGAACCGGCATAAGAACGAAGTCATAGATAGACTAAGTAGGGAGATAGGTAGAATCCGTGCAGCGTAGACTAGCTGAATCAAAATAGAAATGACAGGTGGACGAATGTTGGTTAAGCGGAAGTTTTTAAAGCACTGAAATCAACATGATTACGAGAACCCTAGGAGGCGTTCAACATCAGAATTAAGTGACGTACCGACGGCATTACATTTGCGATCGATGGTGGTGGTACTTGCATGGCGAACAGTGCAGTAAGAGGGCGAACCATGGAGAGTGGCATCACCGACAAAGGAATAAAATGGGTTGGATGTACTGAATAAAAAGGTCATTAAATAAAACAGTCGGCGTGAGTATGAAACCTTAGGCAACAGCAGCATTTATGAGAAATGGCTGAGATAGAACCCCATCCACTTGGACGGAGATGATTCTCTTGACGCCCGCGATTAAAGAATTGGGTGGAACCCGAATGTGGTCACTCTCGACGGTGGGCCTTCGTGCCAGACTCGGTCGGGGGCCTCATAAATATCGAGCGAAACCAAGTAGATCTCTTCGTTTTATGACATGTCTGAAGCGTAAATGCAGAAGGGACATCTGTCATAGCTACTGAAGCTTGCTACGACAGGGAGGGGGCAGAGCAACCATGACGCTGAGATTTGCAGTGCTACAGAATCACAAGGTCTCAATAGGTCAGGTGTGGTGACGAGCCCGGGGGACAGCGAGTTGCCGTTTACCTGGTGAGATAATGGTTTCGAACACCTGGGTCAGAGGGGTCGTGGCGTTAAGAAATATGGGAAATATCAGCATGTTTCCAATGAATTGGCAAGACAGAAAGACGGCACACACTTTAAGGATGATGGTTGGGCTAACGTCCGAGCCGGATCGTTTGCGGACGTACAGAGAGCAAAACACCTCTCGCATCTTTTCTGGAGCCAAAAGGGAGTTCAAAATGGTAAGTGAAGATAGAAGTAAATGGAACAGTTGGATAACTGGGTGAAGTGGGACTGAAGACAAACAGAAGAGCAAAAATATCAGGATTCTCATGCGGTTCACAAACAGTTCTGTGCAGTTCAGTTTGGACAACCGTTAATTTTGCATCAATGTGCTCTGGTTTTGGTTGCTACGTCACAACACTTCTGTTCAGGAGACAAAAAAACAGAGAGTAGTGAAAGATCGATTACAAGATAGTAAGTTGAAGAACTATCCAGAAGAGAAAAGATTTCGGGTGCAAAATCGTCACTGACTGTGGCACTGAACTATATTACAGTCTCCACTCATCGCCTGGAAGGATATCACGAACCCCAACTCGGTAGTCTAACTGTCCCTACGCAAGCCACTTCACTGGTTACAGTTTCGCATATTCCTGTCATAGACTGGTCACCCTCAAGCCGCCTTATAACTATTACCTGCCTCGAAGAACAGCATCCAACGAGACAATAGTTCTGTGGGCATGCAAAAACAACTTTAAACCACTTAAAACCACTTTAATCCATTCACATTCGTTGCCTTTTCTAAAGACTGAACCCTAGGACTTGGTATCCTACGTTTAAGCTCTGAGGTACTGACACGATTCTCCTGTCACATCCTAGTAATGCTAGAAAGACAACGGTGTTCAAACAGTGACAATCTTCACACATGTTTGTCCTAAAAGGCCACGTTTCTGAGGCATGATCGATCTCATTGCTACTGTATGCATTAGACCTCTAACCGATAAACGAATGCTAAACCGACCCCTTAGATTCCTAAAAATGGTAAGTGGAAATCACACTTTCAGTGGATGCAAAGACATTTCATCCGATATACGACCAGCGAACGAGATGAAACTAATCAAGTAAATGAACCTAGTTATTTCCCGTAGAATTTTCCCCGTAAGAGCACGGTTTAGTTTCGAGCCAATTCAGCTCGGTAACAACATTTCACACTTCGAAGGTGCAAAACGCATCCCGAACATATCTACACTATCGTTTAGACGACCGACAAAAACTTGAAACTTACTAAGATCCACATTCAGAAACGCACCGCCCGCATATTCTACTATTCTTAGTGTAAACAAATACTATTTTCGTAAGACCATTGGATGATTTCCATTATCAGCTCAATATCCAAGTTGAAAAGGAAAGGTGAGAGTGGACCACCCTGGAGAACGCCATTTGTGTTGAACTCGAATTAAAGACGGTTGTGAGCAGGAACTCAGCCTCGGATGCCTGAATATGAAGAGTAGGAAAGTGAAGTAAATTCCTCTGGCACACATTTTAGTGACGGCCAGAGCCACAGAACAGTTGCTTTCAGATTACGAGAAGCAGAGATCGCGGATTTACGAAATGTGTGTTTGTTTTGATATTTCCTGACATAGCTGGAGCAAGGGTGCAACAGAAGAGGAATGACCTATTGCCGCTACTGCCTAAAATAAAGAGGGGAAACCGGCAACCGTGATACTGAAACGAATTGGAACAAAACCGTATACGGTCGGAATAACTTAGGGGTGATACTGAAGCCAGGAACAGTGAATACTCACTCACTCATTCGGCGTGTCCGAAATTTGAACCTGGCTTTTTTGTGACAGCCGCTTAACCCACTTGCTCGCCGCTGAAGTTTCGGTTAATACAACCTCACCTGGGTCGGAAGCCGGGTTCATTCTCACGCGTATGCTTTTCGTGAGTATTAGATAATCGGTGGAGGATGATCTTCGCGACCGGTTGGGATGCAATCTTTAACACACTAAGCCTTCTGTGATTTTCACAATCACCAATTTACACCAAATGGATTCAAAGGTATTTTTAACTCTGATGTTACTACCTCTCCATCGTCACTGGAGGACAGAGACAAATAAGGCAGTCCAGCTGCCCCATGCCCTTTCGGAAAACCTTGATGAACTCCATTTCTAAAGGAAGACTAGTAAAAGTCATCATGTGATATCATCGCTCAACTAACCGTAAAGAAATCATGGAAGCACTGCACAGCTGTTTCATCCTTGTTAGGAATCATCAGCAGTGAATATCGACCGCGCCCGAACTGGGACGCGAACCCGGGACGAACGAATTTGAGTCGAACGCCATATCCTGGTAGCGTAATGGCTAAGGCGTTTCACTCAAATTCGTTCGTCCCGGGTTCGCGTCCCAGTTCGGGCGCGGTCGATATTCACTGCGGATGATTCCTAATAAGGATGAAACAGCTGTACAGTGTTTCCAGGGTTTCGTTATAGTGAGTTGGGCGATATCACATGGTGAATTATTTTATGAAAACATTCAATCTCCTACTACTAGCATGTACGAAGACTAGTATCTATGCTTCCGGATTTCTTGACCATCTCGACTACGTTTGGCTTTTTTGGATCAGTCAGTAATGATTGCGACTATTGCCGATAGTCGCAGTTTTTTCATTTCCCTCCATTTCTCAATCTATCACTATTAGCGGTTATTCCTCAGGTTACTTACTTTTGCAAGAAACAGTTTGTGGTCGGAAGAAACCTGGACGAGGCGATCACCGCCGTTGGTGAGGTCGGCAGGGATAGGAAATGGGTCTGCGATGTGCTGTTTTACTTCTGTTAAGCAGCACACTTGGGTTTCGAGATCGGCAGTGAACATAACGTTCGATGAATGCTTACTTCGGAGTAAACGGAACATGTAAGAAAAACACTCGTATTTGGCTTTGTGAGGACTGGAATCAGAGGGCGCGTACACAGACAGAACAACCAGACGATAATTCTTCATTTGTTCACTACTAACACGTAAACAAATGTCTAAGTGAACGGCACGCGAACGACTATTGCCTGAGGTCCCAATCTAGCAAGGCTCGTTTAGCTCTTGGTCAGAGCGATCTCAACGGCAGCATGAGAACGAGCACCAGTATCCAGACCAGGCGAAGAGAGCGCAAAATTGCATCTGGGCTAGGACGTGAGTGAGGAAGTGGAATCTTACATTTGCACCTAAAAGACGCAACGTACACATTCTAAAATCTGCAAAATTTCTGATTCGATAACTTGTTGTCTAATTTGGTGTGGTGTATGAACAATGGAGATAGCCAAGTGAAGTGAACAGTGGTCCAATTTATTTTCATCCCCCACGCTAATTTAACTATCAAACAAATTTACTAAGCCGCAATTTCTTGGAGCATATAGGGTTTGCTATAAAGAGACAGTGGGAGATTATTCCGACTCGGTAACTCGGGGCAGTAGCATAAGTATCACTAACCATCCCAATCGATGCCGTGGACAAAGCAGTTCTGATCATCTTTGGCGACGATCAAGTTGCACATAATTCGTTTTACGTCTGTAATTCATTCGATAGGACGGACGGTACTGTTAGATAGGCAAATTAATGGGCAGGAGAACGATTACGGTTCTCAAACAAAGTCCTTGATTCTCACAAGAACCTGTCCACAAGGCAACGAGGAGTGATAATGGAAGCCCATCTGGTTGGATCCGTTATTCTTCCACTATTTTTTTCCTGTTGAGTAGTCAGGTAAAATCAACCGTCAACCTCGAGAATCAGAAGAGTACTTCGTCACATCTCTACTTATTGACCTTCCAGGCAAGATCGAATCGTCGGGTTGAGATAAGCCATCTTCTGTAGCTCGTTAGGTCAGAGAGACGGACAAACCTTCACTCTACATCAATGTGCAGTCCGACTGCAGCGGTAATTATTCCGAATCATACAGAAAACGTTTCATTTGAACAAGATCTGGAAAACATACCAGATTAAAAATCATGGCCCAACGGACATATACACACAACCCGTGTACCTTGCGATACGGATCCGCAAATATATAGGTACACGATGCGCCACGTTTCAGGTCTGTAGGAATGAGATCTTAATAAGTAGGTCGGGTTTAGTAACTTCAAAATTAGAATAAGGTACAATCCAGAGACAACTACTTCAATATCACTAGATTTTCGCATAATAAAGTGGACTAGAGTTGTAGAAAGACTTACCGGGAAGCGATCCAACGTTTGCTGAACCATACTTATGGTTTTGTATGTGTTAAAAACCAATTTCTCTAGATCAGCTGCAGAAGAATTCTCAATCAGGGACAACAACGAACACATCAAGCGCCGTAACTCCTTCGAAGATAAACTGATTTAGTGAAATAACTGTCATGATTTCACTCACCGATCGCCACCCGCAGCAGCGTGGCCAGTTCCTGGGACAAGGAGTGACATTGAATTATTTTTAGTATACTCTTGCCACAATTCATCAATCCCATCGACGAATTTGTTCAGATACTCAGTCCATAAGTGAGATTTCTTTGTCGTTACTCGCTAAACAAAAAAAAGATACGAAGTGACATATCGAGATTTATCAGGATTTCATCTGCGATGAGAAGCAGATGCATTTAGAGAGGGGATCGATATATGATTATGGATATATACATATATAAATATATATATATATATAAGCGGCAACTCCTGCGGCCATGATTCTCCACTCTGGGATACAATCAGGTGCTCGCTCGATTTGAACCTGTACGATACCCTCCACGCAGGCGGTGTCTGAAGAGAAATGTATATAGCACGTCCTCTAAGGAATCGTGTTAGATGTGCTCGGTTATGGGCACCACATCAATAGACCACATCCCATTCCGTCAACTAAAGATGCAACGACTCTCATCTTACGCGCAGAGTGTCCTAGCAGTACTTGCACAAGATCAGAGTTTAGAGAAGTGCATTGATGCAACAGATAGGGCTTCAGAAAAGGCACATGCGTTTGAGCTTCAGGCTCAAACATTCGTCGCGAACACGTCACCTGTACCGAGCACTCTTTCGAACCCTCGTCCAGACCTCGTACAGGAAGGCAGTGAATCGTTCAACCGAGATACTATCGCAGACGGATATCCAATGGCATAAGACCTTACCGAAGGTTCAGCTGGGATGATTAACAGTCGCATCCACTTAGTCTATTTATGGTCTACTATAGGTCACGAAGGCCAATAACGCTAAAACAGCTAAAACCACTCTTATCCATCTGCCCGACCTAAGGACTCAGCAACGCCACCCAAGCCTTCAGGAACTTCACTGACATAATCTAAGGATGATCGGATTTCGTTTTTGCGTATCCCGGTGACATCCTCATAAAAGGTCATGGTAAGGCAGAACACTTAGTTCACTTGTGAACGCTTTGCGGCTGTTCAACTCAGCACGGCATCATGGTAGATGAGCAGCAGTTCCTGATAACTGTAGACTCCAGGGATTTTGAAGGTAATTTTATTCAAGGGCAAGGTCCCCACAAGAGACAGTGCAGACTGACCTAGGCTGTTTGGAGCCCAAGTCACTCAAACAGCTCCGGGGTTCCGATGGTTTGGTGGATTTCTGAGGCCTCTTCACTTCACATCGTGCCTAAAGGATGAATCCACTAGCGGACCTACTCAACGATAAGGCTAAACAACTGGTCTTCACAGACCCTGCTCCAGAAGTTCAGGACAGAGCTGCCTGTTACTGGGTCGATAAGAAAACGGCCACCATC
>LUCM01011403.1:41740-108630 GCA_008360955.1 Fasciolopsis buskii
TACTACATAATAGTTTCAATAACTGTTCGCGATTAATTAAGAAAGAAACGGAAACCACGGCAGTCGTCCTAAGCAGAAGCATACGTGCCAGGTAAGCATTGGGAGGATAGGAGTAGATTTAAAACTAGAGGGGTGGGTGCTGAAGCATAAGTGGTCAGTCTGGTGCGTTTCTTCCCTTGATTGTCGCACAATGTAGCCAGACGCATGTCCAGCAAACAGAGGCAGTGTGAGCCTATCCGTTCCGCAAATTCAGGTCCAAGTAGATGTCCCTGAACACCACTAATTTTCCCGTCTGCCATCGTGGCGATTATTATATAAGTAACTGTCAACGGTCTGGTCTACAAAAGCAAATAAGAAGCAAAAGAACCGTTCCTGTTTCACGCTGGCCTGCCATTGTCTGATATACTATTCACTGCGTGATATACTAATCGTAATTTTCATCCTCACAACTAATTCCGTTTACTTTTTCAAGTCATCAAACAATGATTTACCACAAACTGTCATCATTATCCTTCTTTCCACATATACGAAAGTCTATAAGCTGCATGAATTACGGTAAAACGACTGACGAAAACTTTCATACTCGTTTTATTATTGAACACCTGTTGTCCACCAGTATTCTTCCCTCCAGTTGTTATGGTCCATTTTGACAATTTCTCACCGCGTATCTAAGAATTTTATTGACTTTCTTCATCTCGGTTAACCTTCATGGGCAATCTCGTCAACTCCGATTATTCCGGCTGTATCTTGCTATTCGTGAACCACATCAGACCGAATATTGAACCACGACCCGCATCTTTTGTGCATATAAACACCTTATGCACCACAGAATGCCAATTCCGGTGCACAAGATGCTGAAATGAATTGTCGTTGTGAGAAGCGTACGGTTGGGCTCACAAAATACCTGGGAGTTGGCAGAGGTGTCTAAAGCCGAGATGGTGGACAGATTGCATTGTAGTGTAGAAAGATGGAGTCAGAACTGACTGTTTGCTGCCTAAAAGAGAAAAGAAGAATTTGTTTGCTTTGGCTCTGTTAAACCGAAAGCGCTAAAACTGCAGTAGCAGTCAATATATGTGTGCATAAACAACAAACCAACGAAAATTTTATCGGAAAATATAGAGGGGCCGGAAGATATTAGAAACCAGTAGTTAAACCAAGCAGAAAAGACAACGGCTTAATAACAAGGAAGCAAATAGTGCGGGTGCCAGAGCCCACCTGGGGGAAGATTACACCGACCAGGTAGCCAGGTAGCTAAAAGTGCGGACATGACGGCTGTGTGTAGAGCAAAAGCCACGCAGGGTTGGAAATGCCTTAGGTGATGTATGAATATCCAGCATGATTGTTTTAGACACGATAGGGAGCATCGTTGACCGAGAAATCTTAACACACTAAATAAGCGTCGGAAACCGGAGAAAAATGGCGTCGAATCTATCTTTATTCATCGGAATACCGGGGCATGTAACAAATAAAGGGGTAATGGGTCTGCGGGGGTGAAACACGGGTATTGATTCGGAATGGCCAGATTCACGGCCAGCGTTAGTGTAGTTCGCCGACCCGCAACAAATTGACAGATTCCCGGCAGTAACATAGGAATAGAGGCCGTTACCATTAGAGACGTGACCACAGCAAATTTGGGTAGACAGTTAATTAATGTGACCAAAATAACCATAGTTTGCAAGGATAGAAAGAAGATGAACAAACGGGAGGTGGGACATTGATTTAAGTAGCTGAAAATTATAGAGCAAACTGATATATTAACCTAGGTCCCGAACATAAAAGCCATGAAATTTATCGTCGCAACTGCAGGCCCCCAGATCTCAGTCGTATTTGCTTACCAAAGCCCGGGGTTTAAATATGCATGGGATGCTGTCAAACCTCTTTTAATCTAGAATTTTAACGCTCCAGCGGTTGACTGTACCTAAAATGTAGCCCGCTAATTGAATCTTTGTGCATCAACTGCTGGATTCCCTGCGTCCGGGGGATGATCCAACATATCACGGACGCAGTACGTTAAAGATTGTGGCAGGCATATTCTGTCATCAGCCTGGCGGTAATGTGGAGCTTTAATAAAAATTTTGAGATGGCGAATCCAGCAGGCAGGGTCGAACCTGCCATATCAGGCATTTAGCTAACCCCTCAGAGAGCGGCAACCCATGAAAACACAGAAGGATCTTCCAGGCAATTGATAAACAGAATTTTAGCCCTGAACCTTCGGGCCCATAAACAGAGCAAAAACGCCCATGGAGAATTTACCACGGGGATCTCTATGAGCATCACGGAGGCATTTTGTGATTACGCTTAATTAAAGGCAGCTATACAAAAATTGTCGACTGGAGTGAAAAACTGTCGGGGAGTTAAATATATGTTTAGCCGGGAGAAGACCAATTGTCCTCAGAAACCTTTCCACTGGCATACATGCAGAGCCAAGATGTACAGGGACGTCGCCATAGTGAGGAGTGAATTTCCCGGCAGTCTGAAATAACCACATGAGTTGAAAGTGGCATGATCTGAAAGAGCTTGCCCAGTGACGTCAAAGCCATTACCGAAAGTCTTGGTGAGACTCTTCACCCACCACTTTCACGCGTCTGTTATTGAACTCCATCTAATTAAAGGGTGGCTCGCTGACCGTGCATTTCATATCCAGACCACGGAATGCAACGCAGACAATCAACCTGTGCTATAAATGTCATTCAAATCAAGCAAAAAATACTTCGAAATCTTGAATGAACACGAACACGGCGAACGACAGTGCAAAACATGTGAATAAGTCAAACAATACCGAGGCAGTAGACTCGATGACGGCCATCAGACATTAAGCTTCAAAATGCGAGGAGATATACGACTGAACCGGACCAGTTAGATAAGAGCGAGAGCATCGAAGAGGGTCATTAAACATCTGCAACTTCTTGGATGGAAAGTGATGGATGTGTATCGCAAGTAGTTAAGCACATGAACAGTTGCGTTTATTTACGATGAGGAGTAAGATGATCTAGGGGCCCGGGTGACACACCACAGAATGACTAAGTACGATGGGGGTAGGCAAGAGCGTACGGCGAAACAAACGTGACGGATGTTCGGGGAAGGGTATTAAAGAGAGAGAGTGCAGGCTTAGTCTAGAAATAGACGGTCCGGAGGCATGGAAGGCGATAAAGGAGGAGACCAAGCGACTTGTGATTGACGGCCTTTGTGTGACTGCAGTTGCCCAGAACAGCAGACAAATCCTGTCCATACGGTTTTTACGACTGAGTGCGGTGAATAAGGTAGTGAATCACATTATTTTCCGTGGCCTTTGACAGGGACAGTATTAGGATATCTTGAAGTCAGTTTTTGAACAAAAGCACTTCGCAGAGGGATGGCGATTGCGATAATAATAGCCCAAGGGACCGGTCAAGGGAACGATATTGGAGTTCGATAGTTGCAGCTAGGAGGAATTTTTAATTTGGCAAAACACGAGGAATCTAACGAAATCTACTCGGTTTAGTGGTAACTTTGTTCGGCGTAATCCTGAACTTTATACAGGGCCAATGGTTAGAGAAGACTTCCCAGGGAGCGGTTGACTAATGTAAAGTCGTGCCAGGAACAACTTGGGGGCCAATATCCGCCGTACCGGAAAATTTTAAAAAGATCCCACGCGATGATGCAGTAAGACAAATGGAAGCAAGCAAGCTATTGGCAGAAAAATGTGAGGTTTGTGAACCAAAAGCTCATTTTCATCTAAGTTGACTATCCGCCTGGATGAATAGGCAAGTTGTGTGGACAAGGGCTCAGTTGCAAGAGTCTGTCATTTGTACTCCCAGTAAAAATACAATTCGGCAAATCGAAACGGTTTTCGAACGAATTAGAGGATATCTGGGATGATAATTGAGGTGAGTCATTGGATTTGAGATCCTTAATGGAAGTCCTTTCGGGGTAAGTTTTGATGGACGCCTATCAGACGTGAAACTGCTGCACTTTGTAGGTCTCAGAGGTCAGACTTACTGCCACTGCTGTTCCTGCTGTATGAAAATGGCACAGCTGGTGGTTTGAAAAACCGGATTATTATGTATACCGGTGATATCAATCAAGTAAGGTCGGCGAACTGTGAGGCAATACAACGAGGTCTGGATGAAGTTGCTCCGTGGTTCTTATGAGAAGTCATTCAAGGTTCCAGCCCCGCATATTCCAGCAGCGCTGTAGGACCGACTACCTTACTGCCGATCTAGCACCGCGGTTGCTTGCCCTTAACCGTTGCGACTACTTGTTTCTAACCCTTATTTGTTATTTTGCAATGGCAACAATGAAAGCCCGGACACTCGACCATTGCAGGAGGAAGACATTCGAAAGTGTTTGGAAGTGGGGAATATTTGACAAGAGCGTGCTTGAGAAACATCCAAATGGCCACCGTGCTAGGCAGTCAACATTCTCGTAAATAAGCTATCCGGATGGAAAATATTTCTCGCTAACGGCGCCTTCAGATAAAAGGCCGTCGAAAGAGAGCTTCCATTGGGACCATCCAGAGTAGGCCGGAAACTAATGGATGGCTTAATGCCGTGACATCGCTTGCCAAGGAAAACATTTTTGCATATTTGGTGGTTCCGCGGGTGCTAGTTGTTGGTGGCTGAAATTGCACCGGACAGCAAACCTGAGAAACATTTAGGAAGTTGACGAGGTGTGATTCCCCGGCATAGCTGTGCCCGCACATCGCGGCGGCCGGGCTGCTCGCCCGATCTGCGCCGGTCAAAAATGGATCTGATCGTGTTCCGTGCACACGGGTTTCACATTCATCGATGATATTCACCTGAGGAGGCCAAAAACGAGCGTCTGACCTCGGTGAGTAAACGAAGTTGACGGCGGGAAGGACGGCTGTCATGCCAGAGTCAGTTAGGTGCCGCATTTTTAGGTGCGACATAGAGGCGACATGTCCGTAAGCGCTTAAACTATAGCGGAAGACGTTCCATCCTGTTAATCATAGTTCTGCCTTTCCAAACGCTGCGGCAATCTACAAACTTTTGTGGAAATAGAAGCGAAACCCGGAAAATCGAGCAGATCGTTTTCCCTTATTTCCGCAGAGGATGCTGCGCATAACCGATGCTTCGGGTGTAACAAGCGGCGCTGTCTCTGATTCCACCAGAAATTTCCATGGGAAGTAATGGTAGCGACTGGACTCGACCGTGATGGTGAGACTCATGAAATGGCAGAAGTTGCCTAGTCGGTCCAAATTCCACAGCGGCAGATTTGATGTGGTTGATGGACACTGTGCACTGTGGACCGGCAACGTTTTAGGGGCAGCGTTTTATTGAGCGAATCGTACCGACGTGTTGGTTGCTGTGACGATGAAACACCGCCAATACTGACAAAAACGTGATTTAAATTATTCACTGTCGCTGGAACGCGCACCGGAGATCTTTGATCTAGTGATGGACTTGCACGAAGCGTTTGAATGTGTTGTGAGTGACGTTTTACGAAGTCGCCATAAGTGAAGTGTTTGCGTCTGGACGAAACCACCAGTAATCTGAGAAGTCAAAACGTGCAACCAAACACAAGCCCGTTTTTTGTGGTGCGCATTTCTTTAAAACACTTCCAAAGGCCTGAAATAGCCAACGGTAAATTTTCACTCCAACGACTGTTGATCACGGCTGGCAGAGGGGCTTTCAGCTGCCAGTGAAATCTTTCCACCAAACCGCCAGATTGCTGGTCGTGTGCAGCCACTCTGATAGTTTTATAGCCTAATATTCGAACCAAATTCGAGAACTCCCAGTCGAAGGTTCATTACTAGAGTGGGACAACCAAATATGCTTACCCATCCTGCCAAGTGGGCTTTTGCTGACTCATCTGACGCAGCACAAGAATTGGTACAGTGTGTGAATAGCAAACAAAGTGGCTTATGCAGATTGGTAAGTAAATGTAGCCATCAGACGGTGGGCGATGCAATACGACATCAACGTGTACGTGGTAAAACGCGTCTCGGGTTCGGGGATCTTAGCCAATGGAACTTTGGTATGCTGAAGGAATTTTACCGCTTGGTGTTGGAGGTGGATGCGAGACCACGCACGTGGCGCTTAACGTTGAACCACGCGAAACGCTTAGCCACCAGCTTCAAGGAATTAGCCACCACCGGGTGGGCGAGGCCCGTTAATGCAAGAAATTTAGGATAATGGTAAAGTGCTGGCACCACCGACCTTTAACAACCTTGGGATACGTTACAAAGAATTGTATTCTGCGACACTGATAGGTACAACCGCTAAGCTCAGGGAGCATTCCGGTCGGAGCTTGTCGATGTCAAGTTCAGTCACCAGGGATTGTGCCATTGTATCAAGGACGATTTCCGCTCTCCGAGATGAAGAAGGCTGGTTCTTTGTGAGAAAGTGCATCAGCGGCGGAGTTAAATTGCCCCAGAGACATGTCGTATGGCCACAGTGAACTGTGAAACATGCTGAAACAAGTCGCGAATTTCACGTGGCTAGTACTGGTTGGAGGCTGAGTGCAAAGTGCATGTTAGCGTCTGATGTGCCGGGGAGCGAGGTAGACAACGTGTAACTCTCTGTCAAACGTGCCGTATGTAGCCTCTGCCGGCTGGAGCGGCTTGGAAAATAATGCTAAAGGCTTCTCGAAACCATCGGTGTACAGCTGAATTACAGTTCTGACTGCAATGTTTGGGTGGCCTGTTATCAGATGTATGGGTGCTGAGGGGTTGGGTTGTGTGAATAGCTTCGGTGCGGTGAAAGCGCCTTTAATGGAACTGATCGCCTACTTCACAGCCTCTCTAAATACAAACTTTCGGGCAAAAGCCCACAAAAGGTCATTGTGGGAGGAGTAATAATTCTCGTGCCGTGGATGATGCAACGCCGGTGGACGTTAACCATGCGAAAAATCGTCATAATTGTCAGTAGTAATGAGGTTTTGGGTGGTAACGGGTAGCAGTGGCCTTAACCGGCAACGAAGCCATAGCTGAAGTCGGGACGATATGCCTTAGGAATGTGACGCTGAGCTTTTCAGGCTCAAATTTCGAAGGGTAAATGGTCACCCCATGTTTGCTGAGATGATCGAAAAGAGCACGTAAGCTAGGCCAGTGTTACTTCTCCGAGTGTCTTGCGCCTAAGATATCGTCCAGGTACACATATGTATTCTTCGAACCGCGTGTGACTTCGTGCATAAACCTCCGTAACGTTTGGGCCGCGTCGCTTAGAACGAAGGGCATTCTCACAATACAGAACAGCCCAAACAGCTTAGTCGCCACTATTTTTAGTGTGTCGGTCTCCTCTACAGGGATCTGGTTACAAGCCCGCACCAACTCCCCGCGGCTGGAAACCCTGCTACCAAACAACAATGAAGTGAATTCTTGTTTATGGATACTCCGTTACCCAACGGGATCGTTGACCTTGCTAAGTGTCGGATGCCAGTTGCCAATGGACTTGGACACCATATGAGGAGAACAGGACCAAAGAGGCTGGAATGTTGTACGATGCCCAGTTACAACACGCAGTCCAGTTCTGCCTCGGATATTTTGGAAATGTTTAGTGGCTAAGCAACGGGGCCGACTGAAATTTATAGGTCCCGTGGTAATCATGTGGCAAGTTACCTTTGCGGTGGGGAAGTGGACCCGCTTGCCACATTATGCTCGGGTAGTGGCGAAGTCGCTCACAATGTGGCTGTTTGGCTGACGGTTCGGCGTAGTGAGATGTAGTTCTTTTGACATCACCATACGAGTCGTTCAGAGTCAGTGACGTTCTACGTTCCATTATTTTCCTGAGCCAAGCGTCGACTAGCTGGAAGGAGCCTTTGCCAGGAATGGCTTACTGTGGGTGAGTGACAGTGAACACGCAACGAGACATAGAATTCAATCCTAGATGTATGTTGAGGGAACGATACCGGTGCTGCTTGCAGCTCAGCTGCCTCTGCAGCAGTGATGTTGTATGGGTCACGAAGGATTACGTCAAGCTCGAAACATGTATTCACCAGGAATAATTGGTTTACTGTCGGTTATTTGCCTCTTAGGAAGTGATAATTGGTAGCTAACCGGGTGTCGTGCGCCGCAAATACTAACCGTGAAACTCGTTTCATACTTGGGGATGCGCACCCTGAGTAAGTTTTGCTAGCCCTCCAATGCGATCGTGGTGCTTGCAGGCACCTTCCATTGGTAACAGAAATGGCCGCTTCGGTGCGAGGCGACTGCACCTGCCTAGTCTCGGGCTGAAACGATCGCGTGGCCGATACCTATCATCTGCTAGCTGTTGTAAAGACGCCTCGATCCACGTCAAGGCAGTCGTTAATCGGTCCCGTCCCAGTGAGGATGTGAACATAGAGGACGGGAAAATCTTTGCTACTGGGACACCTGTGCTAGAGCGAGACGTAATGTCATCAGCAATTTACGCGGTCCCCTCTAGTGAATACTTTTTGGTAGCGCCAAACAAAGGCGGTAATTGCGATGGGGCCGTTGAAGCCACAGGTTTCTGAACATTCGCAGTATCTCTGAGGGCTACCTGTTCCCAAATTGAAAGCCTTGATGTGCCTGCCGGATGCGTTTGTCGTCCTTAGGAGTAGAACATGTCGTAATGGCCTTCTTCAGCGCTTCGCGAAGACACCATGATGTTCCCAACCTGAGGGTATCATCGAGGAGCAGATGGCCAGCGACCTATCTAAAACAAGTGAAGTCGATGGCTGTCCAATAATTCTCGAACTTCAGCTCAACTGTAGAATACTAGAGCTGAGGATCGGTCGGCACACATGAAGACATAAAAATAGTCAAGGCCCTTACGGCTTTTGGTCTGCGCACATACAGTACATGAAAACATTGCGTGAATTGAACTTTCTGAAGCTACCGGTAGAAGAGTGCAACCAGTAGAATTCAGCGCGAAAAGCCATCGGCAACAAGAATGCAACAGCAAAATTTTTCCGCGAAGGAAATAAAACGGCACACAGGAAGTCAGCAAACAGAAAACAGCCTCAGATGACCAGAAAATCACGTCGGGATCACCAACATGTAAGACCGATTGTCTTAACGCGGATCTTGCGTCGATTGCCATTAACCGCTGGGATCATTTTTGCCTCAACCCTGTTAGGTTCCACAAGATGGCAATGTTGACGACCAGAACACTCGACGGGTGCAACAAAAAGACCGTCGGAAGCGGTGGGTAGTTAGGTATAATTGACAGTATGGTGCAAGTGGAGCGTGCTTGAGTAACGCTGAAATGGCCACCGCACTGAGCATTTAACATTCGGTTAAACAGGCCATCTGCTAGAAAAAGTTCATGAAACGCTACAATTTGAATCTCAAATCAAAATTACCTACCCGCAGGTTCCTGCGTTACTGAGTTAAACAATCATCAGAATTTATGAAATACACATTTCAAATGGGGGAACAATGCAACAGTACAACAGGGGCCGAAAATTCAATTCTACCGGACATTGACAGGTATTGTTGTAAAGACCCACGACAGAAAATGTGGCACCTCTCAAGCGGGTGACACAAATAAACTAAATCACAAGCAGAATATGACTGGCCTCAGTAAAATGTTAGATCTGAGCATTTTGTATTCAGTATGCAGGGTTATCGATTGAAGTAGAGAATTGACAATGTAGTCCTTTACACTTCCGTTAAACTCGAGTAATGGCCAGCAGCCACGAATGGAGCTAGGCCAACTCTCCACTGGGCCCACCAGGGCATCACCTCAGGATGGAGGAAGAGCAAAAAACAATGTACATCGAGTTTATAATGAGTGCGGACTTCAAACGTAGTTCCCGGAGGGGGAAAATGGCCTAGAGGGCACGAGGTTCTACATGCCAAAGTAGGGAGACTGCAGGATCTAGAGAGCTGAAGGCTATTCTGACGCTGTTCAAGGCTTTTATACGGCACCAATTAGAATACTGTGTCCATGCATGAGCTCCGTGCCTCGTATAAGATATGAAAGTACCGGAACAAGTTCAGCTTTTTACGCTTTGTTTGGCTGACAGTAGTTGATATGTATTTTTTGAAAGACGTATAAAAAGAGGCAGCCAAATAGAGATGTTCGGGAGCTTTGGAGACCTGATCGAACTGCAGGGTTACCGCGGGATCCTGCTTCACTTAGGGGGGGAGGGGTTGAAACATTATAACCAACGGAAGAGGATTACGAAAGTGCGCCTGAATACAAAGTCTAAAGGTAAGTCATTTATTGTACGCGTAGCAAAGGATTGGGACAGGCTACCAAACTGAGTAGTCCAGGTGGGCTCAGTATGTGAATTAAAAAGGGGACAGACATAACGTGGATGTTAGTGCCCGGAAGAAGATCTGTCAATTACGGAAAGACCTTTGGAATTTCAGGAGGTTCAACGACGGGAATGCGTGATAATAATATTACCCCTAATACGAAAGACAGCCGCAGATACATGCATGATTCCCAATTTCACCCAGGAATTTGAAGATACCTTGCACTCGCTAATTGCCGAAACACCAGCTGACCGAAGGAGTTATTGGTGCAATGAACTGTAAAATCAAGCACCTTGCCTTGAAGTTATGGAATCTAACTGAGACCGGAGCTGTAACCGAAACAAGAGACCGAAATAAACCGAACTAGAGTGAACAGAATCTGGAACGAAATGGAGCAGAATCTGTCCCTGGCATTAGTTTGTTTAGCTGATCTCAGGTTGTTGATATTGTTTAACGCAGATTTTTAAGTGGTTTGGAAGGAAGCAGTGATGAGAATCAAGCATCGCATCAAGCACTCGCCATTCAGCGAGTGGAGATATTTCTTAGGTTGCACGCTTTCTTTCTTCACAGTCGGCTCTTGCATAATTTCTTTTGTTACACCCTACTGGTTGCAATCATGGTCGCGGCTGCACACGGCGTTTCAAAGACTTGGTTTATGGGAATTTTGTCTGAAAGGATATATTCAGAGATTGGACGTGAATATGATATCGTATTACGACTGTTGGTGGATTCTATCTCCATACTACTCTGCAGTTTTCCCTAATCTTGTGCCATGTAAATTGTTTTTTTTTCACAATGAGGATTTAATAGTTTGGTTCATCGTAATACAGGTGTTGATGTCAGTAGCCCTCGCGATACAAGTAATCTTGTTTGTTCTGCTCGTTGTTTACCTTTGTGAGCGGATACGACACGTCGAACGAAGAGCCTTCGCTCTCAGAATGATGTGTGTCGGGCACTCTCTGACAGGTAACTTCCACTTCAACTTTCTCAGTGTTTCAGTTTTGCACTAGCTGTTTCTAAGTTGTTTTAAGTTTATTGTAGATTCATACTGCAATTGCATTTATTCCTCCAGTAATTTATTTCTAGCTTTATGGAAAGTAATTATGCTCATTTAGTACACATGCAGTCCTAGAATAACCCGAAGAATGGACAAGAATAGACCCAGCTGTAGCACGGTAGGGACTTTTCGGAGTCTAAATCTGCAATAGACAAGATCCAAGATAAAAGTAATGGCACATTTTATACAGAAATGTTAACATTTATTTCACCACTGTATGTACAACTTAAATCTTCAGTTTACAAGTGATGTTTGGAGGCAGATTTAAGATTGAAGCGTGCTCCGGCTTATTAAGAATGATAAAAATTGTTTATATTTATGTGTTTCCTTAAATTCTGTACCGTCATCTAAGCAGAATGTTTCCGTGAAGGACAGAATTGAAAGATAGCCTCTTAGGCACCTATGGTTCCCATTTTTAGGCGGGGATTATTACGCGGCAGATCTGATTTTTGGGAAGTACCGAGGTGTTATGATCTATGTTTTGGAGTATAAAACGAATAGTTTACAATATAGTGCAGTATATTCATTATTACGCGCAGTATTATCCGTACAACACTAACACAAAAATATAGCAGGAATATGCGGAGTTAGCAACAGAGTCATTTATAAATGCCACATCCGCCTCACGTTGGACCTTCTTACCCATGTCTATAGTTCCCCCTTGGCATGGCACGTAATCTTTAAGACCTTCGGACTGTGTGGTCTTCAGTGACAGTTGGTTTTTCAGAAACCACACTTGGTTCTGAGTGATTTTCACCATTCAAACTGAATTGTTAGTGGGCAAAACAACCTGAGCAATATCTTTACACCTGCTGCATCTTATCAACATGACATTTGTGGATTGGAAACTCTTGAAAGTTAGGCACTGTGTCTATCCAGTTGCTGTTATGTGCCGGCGCAATTATACTGGAAGGTTGAAATTCATTGCCCGTGAAAAAAGTAATGGCAGCGGAAGAAATGCACGACAAACTAGAACGTAAACACTGTGGTTTAGATAACATTTCTGGTACTTTACCCCTGGAACAATGGCTAAGATTACTGTATTGCAACAAGACATTTTCATCGGCATGACCAAGTTCAAAATTTGATAAGAGGTAACAGAACGAACAGCACTTTTGAAACTGAGATAAGTGTTTTTCGTCACTTTAGTAGATTAGAGATGACGGAGAGCATTACACAGACGCCGCCAACCATTGAGATTTAGAAAAAAATGAGTGCCATTGTCAGTAACAATATCTTGCGCACAGCATGTTTTGAATTCCAGTTTAGGCGAGGTTTCCAGCCTACTTCTGACCATCTTGGAAAAACATCAAAAGCTACCAGTGTATAATAGTCGCCCAAAAAGGGGCTAAAGTAGTCCGCATGTATACGTTGCTTTTAATCATAAGAAACTGGCTACTGCATCTACTTTCTAAGCTTTAAATGTTGTTTGTGCAAGCATTTCTGGCATTCCTTAGCAGTTCTAATAATGTGCGCATTTCATTCTGTCTATCAACACATGATCCATGTCATCAACTTTATCTTGTCCTTTTCCCAAATAGTCAGAAATTAAGTTTTGAAGTATGACTAACCTCAAAGTCGGAAGAACTACGATACTGTCATCAAGACAAAACAGACCATCTGGATTACGTGAAAGTTTCTCCTGCTGGGCTAAGAGAGCTGGAAATTGTTGATTTTCATTGTTAATACGTCCAAGATGCATCGTAGAAGTAACAGGTCCTAAGCATTTACGGGCATTTTGAATTAAGTCTTCTGGATGCATGGAAGTAACTGTAGACAATCTGCATTCTGGGACAATACAGAAGGTTAAACATTTTGAAACACAAGGCCCCCATGTCGGATGTTTTTGTGCTTTTATAGATGATATTACAGCCATAAGAGCTGGAACCTATACTGCGACGCTGATGTTTTGCAGCTGAGGATTTTGTTAGTGACTGGGTGGGATGAAACACAATCTTTGAAGCTTCTTGGTCAGTAGCAAAGGCAAACTTTATTCCGTAATGAAACTTTTGCAAGAGTTTGACTACCAAGTAGATTGCTAATGCTCCCCTCTCTGTTTGAGAATGTCCTTTTCAGGTTGCACTAGCCTCATTGAAATACGCATCATAAATTCCTCATTCTATTCTACAGCTGCACTCATACCTGTGTGAGAAGCATCTGTAATTGCAACAGAATAACTATTTGGTGAAAAAGATTTGAGAACGACATTCAGATAATGCAAAGAGGAAAGATGGTGCAGTGTTTTTCTGAATTGTGTACTAAGAAAATACTTGCCAGAAAGACTGGCAAATGAACTACTGACCTTCTCTGAGAAGCTTAGGGTAGATCGAGAATAATACTAGCGAGTGCCTAAAATGGAACAAAACTCGTAAACGTCATCGGAGCGAAGAACATTAGCTAAGGGTGACAATAGATTGAATTACAATGAAATTCAAAAAAGATTTTAAATCCAAAGTAGAAGGACCAATTGGCACTAGAGACAAACCTCTAGGGCTGATAACAAAATTTATCTAAATAAAACTTTTAAGCATATGATATATACGCTAATTATTTATCCCCTTAGAAGGGGAATGGACCACTACGCCATTCTCATAAGACTAAGCAACACTAATAAGGTCAATTATAGAAATAATAGACTGCTGAGAAAGTGCACGGGATACATGCAGATATAAAGGGAGAAAATCGTATTTGTGGAGGCCAAATGAAGTATTTTTATCTGTCAGCAAAGTGGATGCACTATGAAGCAGAACTTGTAAAAAGGCCTCTTTCACATCAAACTCCGAATCGCGGCTAACCGATGAAAATATCTTCTGGCTCTTCAGTAAAATATGGTACCTGTGGTAAATTCTTAATTAAAGTCAAACCATAGCCTCCAAAGGTTCGTGGAGTTTTACCACTCACCTTAAGCAAAATTACAAAAGGCGTGACCCAGTTTGACAATTCAGCGAACTGATCAACTCCTTTTTGTTTTGTATGACCTGACGGACTGTCTCACATAGACCAAATGGTGTAATACGTCTCTTGATAAATGTAAGATCATCGGCAACCTTCAGTTTGACAGGAGTTATATTCATTCCACCGGTAAGTTTTGACCATTTAAGGATAAGATTTGGAACTTCAGATACATCATGCTGAACGGTAATGAAGAAACCGCTCGGATTTAATTTTGCGGAGAACACTCAATCCAAGTATGGACGGGCCTGAACTTAAAACCAAAACTCACGGTCGACTGGAGAAAAATGAGATATTGCAAATAATATTCAATCGGGATCTACGAACGGTCTCGGACCATGAATGCCGTGTAGGTGTTAACTCTTGTCAACAATCTACAGGTTCCAACCAATCGTCTACCTTCTGGGCGGTGGAACGATTACCATTATCTATAACCAGCACACGTTGCACTCCATCACACCTTAAAAATTTTGCAAAAAGCAGCAACTCCGAAATCTAAAGGGGATGACGCAATAAAATAAACCTCTGACTATCTGCAAATTGTAAAACTTCTATTCAAGACTAAAAAATCCATTTGGAGGGATGGCAGTAAATTTTAAGTTCACAGTCGTTGCAAGCTTTGGCTGCCTGCTCAATGCCAAGTTTGGGCCACAATCATGCTAACTGCGCCAAGGATTTCATTTTTTCCACAGCAAGATGACTGGCATATAAATCTGCCACAACATCAAGTCGTAGTGGAGGGGTAAAATAATGCGATCAGTAAAACACTAAATCCCTATATATTCACGGAAGTGTCATCCTTGCGCTTGTAAAACTCAGGAGGAAGTCACTTAGCATCTGCCACCCACCAGTTACGAACAAAAGACAAGATGGCATGATAGCATCTCCTGGTTTTACGAGTCAGGTTCAGTTGATTAACCGGAAGAGGCTCTTAGTAAACAGCTTCCAGAAGTTGCTTCCTTAAAACAGCATATCGATAAGTCGATTAAGCTTTCCGGTTCTGGATGTCATAGGAATATGCACAAATAAAATTTTCAACCGTTGAACCATAGCTGCAAAGAATTTTGCCAAGGAAACGGGCTCCTTTTAGATGAAATTTAACGCCTCATGGTCTGTCACAGTAGTGAGATGTGAACCAAATATTTACATATGTTACTCGCATAAACGCTCAAATTAAAATAAGTCTCCCGTTGGATCCGAGAATATTCCCGTTCCGCTGGACTAAGGCCACGAGACATGGAGAGCATCGAATAGCCGTTTCCCTCTAGCACGGCTTCAATGCCGCTGGGAGATGCGTCAGTGATGACCGTTGACTTTAGTTGTGGCAAAAAAGCATGTAAAACAACTATGGTCGACATAAATCCTAATAAGAACTGGAGCACATTTTCACGTACAGAGGGACCATTGAATGGCTTTTGTGATGAAAAATCGAAATGAGGTTTTGGGTTAGTGGAAAACACGGAACGAATCGTTAGTGGTATTGAAGGAAATAGATAAGGAACAAAGTTCGGCCAGAGATTTGGGCGAAGGTTCATAAGCGAGTAGGATCGGGAAAAATACCATGATCATGTATCGAAGTGAAGTTATTAGATAAAAATATACACTTATCAAGGTTACTAGCAACATCATTAGGACAAAGTCTTTCAAGTAATATACCTAAATATTCATCATGTAGTTCCTTGGTGGATGCATGCACGATAATGAGACGCCACTTAGATCAGAAGTAAACGTATACATCACGTTCTCAAAAATCGCGGGGAAACGCTGAGGAAAGGGAGTTAAGGTTACACTGAAATAGTTTAACGAAATTCTTCATGGTGGTCAGCTCATATGGTTGGTCGTCAAGGGTTATTTGTAAGATTGCTTTTCGAAGGCTGAGTTCAAGGAATAAATTGGGATCTGTAAAACTGATGAAGGAAATCTTCATTTTTGGGTGTCGAGTAACTTATCTTTTAGGGAAATTTATCCGTCCTAATACGATAGTCTCCGCAAGTTCTTGGAGGTTCTCCGCTCTTTTGGTGTGGTGTGATGGTGGGCGTGGCCCAAGCAGAAAAAAATAATTGTCTCAATATTCCTGTATCAACCAATCGATTTATTGTGTGCTTGACGGATTTTTATAAGTTAAGGGGAAGGATGCAATGCTTCACAAGCTTGGGAATCCCAAAACCTCCAGAGTGACCAGTTGCATCCCTGATACTACCTGCTGCTTTAAAATAATCAGTGGTTAAATTTCGGAGTTGGACATGGTACCAGTCAGCGAGGAATGAAGGTGAGATGTCAAGAGGTTTCGGAGAATCAGTGACAAGAAAAGGGCACAAATGGGTGTTAGAACTTTAGTATGTTAAATAAAGCATGCACGTTCCTGAGGCAGAATCCCATGTCCAGTAATGCCCATCACAGAAATGTCAACATTTTAAACACAAGCATGGGCCACAAGACGTTGGGCTAAAGAGCTAGAAATGAAGGAACGGACATTACCAGTCAATTGTAAATAAGTGAAGCACGAAAATTGTCGACAAGGTGAGTGCATGTTCTGTCTGGATGAAGTGTAATCGATGATGGCTAGTGAAAGTGACCAGATTTCGGAAGATAGGGTTAAAGGGGAACTACGGCTGTTTGTAACGCAAGCCCGTGAACTCTGACAAACGGACTGAATGCGACCAAGAGTATCGCAGCTGAAACCTTTTGAACTCCAAAAATGACGTGAGACGAGGATTTCGAACTCCACAGGACTTACTGATATTCCAGGCTTGTATTTTGCGTTTCTCTTGGAGCTGTGACGGATGATGCACATCGAGTTTCGACGTGTTCACACCAAAAAATAAGAGGCATTAATCAGCGATTTTGGTTATGCATAAAGGGCAGTATTGACATTTGCATAAAAATGGAGTTGTTAGAAGCGGCTTCAGCAATTCTGGCTGACTTATTTTTGCAATCAATTGATTCCGTAATTATATTTGCAACTGATCACCAAAATTACAGCAGTCCGCCTGAGTTTGTCGTTGTAGAGTGAATTCATGAATTGACTGGTCCTCCCGACACACTAGAGAGTTAAATACGGCCCACTGCGCAGCTTGAAAGTTGACGGGTCTGAGATTCTAGAGAGGCAGTTCTTTACGCCCTGGTGCGTCATTTCACCGAGCTCATTGAGGAAAATCAGATTCTTAACCAGAGAGCAAGTATTTTTCCCGATAAGGGATAAAAATGAGCCCATTTAGTTTTGGGATGAAGGCTGCTAGTTGTAAGACACCAGACCTGAAAACGTTAAACGTTATTTTTTTTATCTCATGGGGACCTCCCTGAATGTCAAGGTTCTCCAGTTTGCATGGATCAATTGATGGTGTTGAACGTGACGACAATTGTAATATTCTCAGGTAAAGCTAGGTCGAGAAGTGATTTCACTGACGCGAATGAACTCCGACTCAAAGCTTCTGACAGCAAAATGAAGACATTAACGGAACTGTATTATGTACAAATCTAGGTGCAGTTGGCCATAAATTAATAAAACAATATGTAGCGTGTGGCAGTCTACTTTCATCACAGAAGTTACCAGCATTCTTGGTTCACGAGAATTCGTGCGATAACTGCTTGCAGGTTTTATTATTTGCGGTGCCTTCACTTGGATTCGTCGTTTGGAGTTGAAAGAACTGAACGAAATCTGCTCAGCTGCTAAAGTTGTAGCCGCCTTGGCATATTGGTATTACCTGCAGGCTTTGCGAACCTTCTGAAAAATCTGGCTTTGAAGACACCATAACCTTTGCTGAAATTTAGGCATGTTCACTTCAGCAATTAAACGATCGCGAAGTTGATCATTCAGCCGTGGGCCGTAGTGACAGTATGAGGCTTGTGTCTGTAGCTCAATGATGAATCCTTGATCGGACTGATTTTTCTATACAAAGCGGCGTAATGGATTTTGATCACTCAATGGCAGCAAAGTTTACAGGACTAAAATAGTGTAAAAGTGGTTGTTTCATCCTCTCATTTTAGGAGTTCAGTTGGGGTGCCATAAAAGTCATACTTTTTACCAAAGAACTTGGTTTTCTCCCAATAAAATGTATCAAGCACGCCTTCGTCTTTTCAGCAGTCAAGTTATCTTTAGAGAAGGCATCAGATTTCAAATCGTTCAAATTGATCCTTACATTCTTTGGCGAAGAAATTAGCGTCCAGTGCTCTTACTTTGGTCGAACACATCATTGAAATCTTTTGCACGAGACCAAATGTAATACTCTAGGTAGTGGAGTATCCGCACAATTCACTATGGAATTAGAATACAAGCGATGTGTAATGTATTGCAGTATATTTATATTGCACTAGAATTTGTATAATACTAACAAAAAACAGTAGCAATACGAGGAATCATGAGCACAGCACAAAGTAGAATGGAAGCCACCAAAAAATGTGATGTGATTTCAAAAATGACTCATGTTTGCGATTGCAAAAGCTTGACGAATCCATGTTCAATAATAAATGTGTGACATGATTGTAGTCCTGCGTTCAGATTTGAGGCACGTTAGCAAAACTTCATTGCATGCACAGGTTGAATTTCTTTAACTCTCACCAACCACATTACAATAACTTCCATAAACAGCGTTCGTTAGGAATAGCATGGACACAAACGGGGAGCATATTTCATTACCCAACTTAAACCAAACACAATCTGAGACACCATCAGCTGATTATGCTTCGGGATTGGAACACTTGTTAATTGAACTTGTGATGGATTGAACAACAAGCTGCCACAGAGGTCCTTCACGAACTACTATAATAATTAATAAGATTTTTGGTAGTCGTTTTCCCTGTTGCCATGCAGACAACTTTGAATCCCAAAAAATACGCTTGATTTATTGAAGGTACGACATTCACCGACAGCTGAACAGTTTGCGCTTTTTGAAGTATTCCCCCTTAGACACCCACCAATTAATTTTCTAAATATCACTATAAGTAAAATACACATAAAATACACATTCTAAACACAATGTATTTGAGTTAGGGTGGTTGAAACATGTCCAGCTCATGTCCCGAGGTTAACTTCACAAATGTACGTTTTTTTCTAAATTAGCCAGCGAGGGGGAGATGCGTCAATGTGGTCAGTAAGTTATACGGACGAGTGGTACGAAAGTTCAAACAGACGAATTGTCCCTAATAAGTCAATTTAGATTACCGAGTATGCGTCTGTGGGATCTCTCAATGCAATGGCTAGAGATCTTGGGCGATGCAACTAAAAGCCGCAGTTAGTGGCATTCTTGCATTCTAGCATTGCAAAGTTCTGCAAAATAAGAACCAAGGGAAGTTAGTCCACGTTGGCTTGAGTCTAAAGGTTACACAAAGTGAGCACATTCTGAGTTTTTAGGGTGTTTATACATAGTGAATTTTCTGCACAGGGACGAATAAAAACAAGAAATAACTTGCATTTCGATATTCACTGTCGTTTAGTTCAAATTGTTTTATAACAAAAATTGCCACAAAAATTGCGGCTTAGTGAATTTATCTGTTGACAGCATCAGGAGAAGGACAGTAAGTAATCTAGGCACAATGTCCAATCATAATTGTTTGCCTCACTTTGCTGCTTTCAAGGTTCGCACGCTAAACCAGATAGGGCAACAAGCTGCGTTAGTTAGAAGGCAGGGAAAATGTAGAGCAGGTGGATGCTACATATCCGAACCGCGCATAAAATATACCCTTCCATAACCACCCTTCGGAGACCGGACTCAAGCGCATCCTTTCGTTTCACTCTTCTCAAGTCAGATGATGCGGTTTCGAGCTCTCGTTATAAGCCTAGCATCTGATTGTTTTGAAGCGATAGCTGAGCATGCATTGTCAGAGTGGATTTGAGTCAACGACTGTTTGTATGATGTTTGGTCGGACCACTCTTTACGTGTCTTTAGCAGCCGACTAAAGCGTCACTGTCTGTTATTCGTAAGTGCATGCACCCAGTGACTGGAGCTCTTCTGAGGCCAAAAACGAATTCTCAAGGAAGTTGTCTCAATTACCCCAAATTATGCATGCAACGGACTGTGTAGTTGTTGTTGGTGATTTTAACGTCCAAACTGTCTACTCAGCGGAGATGGAATGAAATGCTGGAGGCTCGTATTTTTCCCCATCCGATTTGACCGACAATGATGATCACCTAATCCAAGTTTCTCCCGACTATGGACTGTTTCTAGCGAACACACGTTTATCATAAAATATACATAGGCTTTCCTGACGCTCTCTTTTGCCTTCGTAGCGTTGGGCTCAGATTGGCCTTACTGGTACCGGCCACAGGAGTAGTGGGTCAGTTGAGGTCTGTTAATCGTCCTAATCTACATCTGTGGACTCAAATTACGCTTCAGTCCCTGCTCACATATTTTTGAGCCTAGTTAGCTATAGCAATTAAAGGAAAACCACGCGTCCTCTACAGCTGATGGTTTATGATAATCATGGCCTTCAGTTCCAGTTAGATTTCTGAATCCAACTGTCATCAAGAAAAATGCCCAGGAGTTGAACGAACACTATGAGTAGACCAAATAAGCTCTGCCCTTAGCGGCAATTGGTACGCAAAACGCCATGTGACCCTCAGAAACGCTGGATATCCTCGACTTCAGTTGCCCTACAGGATGCCATATACTATGAGACACATAAACCCCTGCGACAACACATGACCAACAGCCCATTGAAGGACTGTGAATGTTGGTACATGGGGAAGTCTGGGAAAGTGGAAATGACTGCAGTTGTCAGCAACAGTCTCATCCCAAATCCAATGATCGGGAGCACTGGTCCACATAAACTAAGGGTAAGGAGGGCAACCAAAGCATCCAACGCCTCAGTGAATCACTCCTAGGAGTACCAGTTGATGCACTGAGCAGAGTTTAGTTGGTCCACTGCCATAGTGGACCTTGGACTTACAACTGTAAGCAAAACAACGAAAGTGGTTATTAATTCCCATCAGAAATGGTGGCCATCACGCGGACAAGTTTTCTGAGAAACCAAAAGACAACTGATAACCTTGGAGTTAGTAAAACTCATAGGACCAATCTCGATAACAGAAAACATTTTTAAAGCGTTGTGAATTGGTGATTTTATCGATTTGCAAGAAAGTTGACAGACCATGTGAAAATCACAAGGATTAGTTTGGTAAGCATCGCATTCAAGTCCCTTGCAGCACTGGCCTCCTCTGATTGTCTAGTGCCTGCAAAATGTGTAGGTGTACGAATCAGACCGATTTTTCTACCCACTTGGGTTTGCGATCGCCAAACATTCACTTTGCGATAGATCCTAGGACATAGACACACTTTTCATAGACCATCAATCTCTTTTTCTTCATCTGAAAACGAAGTGTGGCTCAGCAGAACTTGCAGTTCATTGGCGCAGCTTGTTACTAAATGGTATCCCACATAAGTTCATTTCATCTTTCCGATCTCTTTACATAAGCAGCAAAAGCGTAGTTCGTGCTTACGGCAATCTTGAACCTCAGTTCAACCCGATATGTTCGACAGGATTGCACTCTTCACTTCTTTTGTTCTACTTGATCATTAAGTTGATTTTGGAGAGTGCTCTATCCTCATGTAAAATTTTAACACTGGTAATTGCACAGCCAGTAAACCGTTTGGCTTACAATATGCCGATAACGTTGTGCTACTGAGTGAAAGTACAAGTAAACTGCAGGTTCTTCTCGATTATCCAAACGATAGTGTACGTGTATCCGGGATGCGCTTTGCACCTTCGAAGTGTAAATTTCCTTCCCAGGACTAGATTGGCTCGAAGCTGGAGACGAATAAGGTGAAACAGACATATTTAGTTCTTTGAGTAGTTTTATATCTCCTGGCGGTTGTATATCGGATAAATTATCTCGCGTGCAGAATGCTGGATTGGCATTCGTCAATTTGAAGCGTCTATGATGTAGATGTGATATCCAGCAATCGGTCAAAAGTTGGATGCACATAGTAGCAATGAGGTCCGTACTGGCATACGGCTCAGAAACAGCCGTTCTGGAGAGATATGCGAATGCTTTCAGTGTTTGAACGTCGTTGTCCTCATAGTGTTGATAGGATATGCTTGTAGAATTTTCTTGGTAACCCAGAGATCAGGCGTTAGATATTGGACCCTAGGGTTCAATCTTTAGAACAGGCACTGAATATTAATAGACTAAGGTAGCTTGGATACGTTTGGCGCACGCCCACAGAACGATTGCTGCGTTATACGCCGTTGTCTGGGTCAGGTAAAGATTGCTCGATGAATTAAGGCGATCAACCGATGGGAGAGCAAAATGGATATGAAAACCTAAATCAGAGGACTGGCCTGTCTAGGTACACTTAGGCTACTTAGTTGGGATCTACAAGATCTCGCCAAGCGACGACTGGGCACAAGTGAGACAGCTCCGTGCTGCATTCAATGGCGTTCTTTCAGTCGAAATTCTTCATTATTTGTAGGGTTCGTCAACTCACTACCTTTTGCCCCAGCTTTTATACTTCTTTTTTCTTCTGAGTAGATACTACTGGGAGGTAGCAACCGAAACCAGAGCATTTATAGGTGTAAGCACTCAAATGAAGTGAGCACATTGTTTTTGTGGCAATTTATTTAGCAAATTGAAGTAATTAGTACTTCACAGCAATATGCGATGAGAGCATTATTTTGCAGATCATCCCGACACGTATGCAACAGCAACACTGTTGTGAAATCGGCTAGCCTGAATAAATATCGGCAGTTCCTTTGGGATGGGTTTATTGAGAACCATATTCAAACTTTCATGAACAAACTGTTAGTTTATGAATGACATATTGTTCATTTCACGTACTGAGAAGATAAAAACTCATCCTATTCAAATATTAAACAGTTTGAGTTTAAGTAACTCTAGCTTAACTTAACTAAGCTTTTAATGTGATCAGACTGTATCAAGACAAATGTTTTTCCGACGGGATGTAAATATAAAGCCACAGTAGACTGACTACTTGTTCCTGACATTGCCTCGTAAACTGACAACACTTTTGTACTAGATTTAGCAGTACATTTCTCCAAGAAACAACGTTCAGCATCATTCAGGGCACTGAATTGAGGTAGATTGAAACATCTAATTCGAACTACGAAGTGACAGAATCTTGGAGGCCAAAATATTAGGAGCACATTCTCAGTTACTGATTTTGTGAATTATTGGAACTTAACAGGGCCGAGCAGTTCATTCCATCAATATCTTAAACAAAGTGCTTATAATATTACTTCTATTAACACTACGACTCCTACTAGCGATAATAATGAATGCTTGGTTTAACTCCTCATTTTTCCCTCATAAAAACCTGATCTTGAAAGGCTTGTTTCAAACAGTGATGTCTATCCTATTCCCAGTGACCACTGCACTACCGAGATGATGAAACTCAAGTACATCATTAGTTTTTGTTTCCCCTTCAAGAACAACTTAACAAGCTGTTGTTATCTGGATTTCTTTGACTAAAATTCACGCGTCTTATCTAAGAAGAAACAGCTAGAGGTTCTAAACATGATTTTTGTTTACTTTTGAAGTTTGTCAAGCTCCTACTCAGAGAGTCTAGCATACCAAAATAAGAAAAGCATATCGAATCCAGCACGCTAGAAAACACTCACACTGTGTGAGCCCAGCCGATACGAAGAAAGGATGTCAAAAATTCCACGGGATACGTGTGCATCCCAAGTAAAAAAATGGTACTTTACTAACGTTTTTCTAATGGGATTAATTGTAGGACAGCTCTCAACAGCTCGGAGAGAAGCAGAGTTCAGTTCAGAAAGCAAATGTAATAGCGCAGACTTTTGACAGTATAAAACACCCCCGTACCAGAACCTTCAACCGGAAATGCAGTGCCCCTAGTTTCGCGTTCGTTAAAAATGATATCATAATGCTGAAAACATGTAGAAAAGCCTTTAGTCAACTAAAAGTTTTATCAATGCTTACCTAAGTTTTTCTGTGACAGACATACCGTCTGTGCAGTGACTTGATTGGCTTAGGAATGCTCTCTAAATTTTGTGCATTGTCCACGTCACCGTTTTGAACCCAGAAGATGGGGGCGACATATCATGATGTGAGGCAAGAACCTGAAGGTATGATGGACAGCACGCCTGAGCAAATGCTAACACACCGCCGGCTGTTCAGTGGGAGATTTGGGACAAATGGTATTATCGATAGGACGAAAAACCAACAAATAAAGTATTATACAACTCATCGAACCAGGAATCAGCAACAGAAAAATCCACGCTGACATACGAACTAACCTCCCTATTGTATTTCTTTTTGGCTTAGTACCATTTTGGGCCCTCGACTGATGCACACGTTAGTGGAGAGTTATCAGCCGCACAAATACATCGGTCTCCGAAAGGAGTGTAGAATCTTCTATGAGATTGTAAGCCATACTAATTATTACTACTGCAGTGCTCATCCACGATTCTCACGATATGTTAAACGCCTGATCTATAGAGCAACTCTTTCCACAGTCATGTACTTAAACTATGGTTGCAAAACCTGATAGTAATTTGTGTAATGGGAATTTGTAGCTGTTGTTCTAACTATAAATTCTAATTCTCCACCTTCAATTCAGAAAATTGTTCACAGTATACTGCATGATAAAAATGATCCACAGGACCCTGGAGTTCTTAAAACTTTCGACCCCAAGTGCTTGGTATTTGGTAACCGCGTAACCACTGGCTAATGATAAGATAAACTGACTCATTGACGTAGATTTATTGAATCCAAAATTTATAAGGATTATGATTTTCGAACGGATTGGCAATTACCGTTGACCTAACTAGTATTCTTGCTATTGCGAAATTGGCGGATACAGAGGTTGTAATTTGTTAAAAGTGAACCAACTGACACAAGCTGTCATTTTTGTTTGTAGTATGTGCAATTTTCCCGTCGGTGATTGTATTTGGTATCAATTATACCGATCCGGATTGGATGCCTCAGCCAAAGTTCAACTGGCCTTCGTGGTCTTTCGGATTGGCAATACTAAGTGGTTTCGGAGCCTTATACTCTGCCCTCTGTTTCGGTCTGATGGATCGTGAAATGAGACGTGATTTGCAAGATTGGATGCTGGATTTTCCCATGTCGACCAAGATAAAGCACAGAAGAAGATGGCAACTTCGGCGCAGACACTGGTCAGAAGACGCTGAACATTTGCCACCAGCTAAGCCAACAAAACCAGAATCAACTAGAATGCCTGAATCGTTGCTCATGAGCGAATTCAGTGAAGCTACACCAAGTAATCTTCGCCCATATCCCGGGTCTGAATCCATCAGCAATTCGCAATTAACTGAGGTTCTTTCGGGAAGCAGAACCCCAACGAACAACAATGTAACATCACAGGGATCAGAAGTGTAGTGATATTTTAACTAGCAAAGGTGTTGTGCACGGAACATTTTCCACCATTTCGATTTTATACCTGCTTCGTAAATGTAATAAAACAATGAAGCTTTCGATTCTATCATCGTCCCTTTCTGACAGGTATGGCCTGAAAATAGTCTAGGATGGCAAAGGAATTCATGTGGATTTACACCAATCTAATCATTTTAGGGCACAGAATTGGGGAGAAGTGCTATCCTGATCCTTATTTTTGCATCGTGAAAACCAGCAGATCCGCATAATACAGCGACCACCTGATAATGTAGTGAAAAGTAGATTTGTTCTTCTGGATCACTCATTCATCCAAACGTTGATCGGTTAGCAAGGTTGTCATCTGCACGTTTCTCACGCACGCTCTTGCCGAATGTGCTAAACCTCTTATCATTTCCGACTGTCTTTTCGTTGTACAAGTCGGACCCATGGGTTATCAGTACTATAACCCTACAGCGCCAAGTAAGAGTGGCCCACACGAAGTCATAAAGGCTAAGGGCAAGTAAACCCAGTACAAGAACCGTATTAGAACAGTCGGTCTTACAATACTCTACCGGATTCAATTGTAATGTTCTTGCTGTAACGGAATTCGAAAAATGAGAAACAGGCTCGCTCTTCATAGGCTAGTTTCGACTGAATGATAATTTTCGTTGTCTGAAATCTGAATTAAAGACGGCCGTTGGCCGTAAAAAGTCATCAAGTGGTTTGTTCATTCTGCATTGCAAAGAACAATTTGACAAATCCAAGGCAGAAGCGGAAGGCTTAACGAATTATAAAATATCACCGATATCATCTCTACCCATTCTGCATATACATGAAGAAGAACAAAAACATAACAATCATGAATGAATTCATAACAATTTAGACTGATTTTACTCATGCTATCCTTGTGGCTAAAAGGTGGAATCAACAGGGTGACTGTTTTATTCGTGTACTTCAGTGAGTGAGAAGACAATGAACAGGACAATGCGACTAATAGCAATGAATCAAGAGTGGTGAGTGCTGAGAGGGAATAGGATGATCGAGAGAGGCGACGGAGAATGATGAGTCCAAAGAATGGAGTAACAATGATGACAGCAAACAAGTGCAACAACAAGCCGCAGGGTTTTCAGTATACTCACTCTAGTAGTTCATCATTGCTGATACGATTCCTACTTGCTTTTCTCTAATAGATCACTCAAGAATTGTCTATGGGTAGAAAAGAACTGAGTAAATATCTGAGGGCAGCAAAGCCAACATTCAGTGTGATCTGCAGTAAGCAGGTTAGGAAAACCAATCAACAAAATTTGACGAGTGTCAACGGGGAAGAAAACGCGAGTTTGCTACTGAATTGGCAGAAGAGAAGGTAAACCAGTTAAACAGGTAAAAACGATTAACTAATGAAGAAATCAGTACAGTGAATCAACTACGACCAAACTCAGCTTAAACGTCCGCAAGAGGGTCACGGAATATCACGTTTGCGTTCATATGCGGCTACGATCATGCTGGTTTGATAGTGGTCGCTTACCTGGATGCACACTGAAGATTTTGTAACATGCAAAAGCAGAACAAAACGGATAATCCGAATAAAATAACCACGGGTTTCGGATTCGAACAATTTTCCAGGTTCTTCAAAAGACCCACAGCATGCAGGTATATACGGGACATTTGCGCTACTGCTAATGAAGTTTGGTAGACACAAGAACAAGGAATTGGTTGATTGTTTTCTATGGGAAAAGGAGCACACTACAGGTAATGAGAGAAGTGGAAAACCTAACAGACGTATGAAGCGCAGTTAAAATTAGTATGGGACAAGAGCTACCTCAAAGGGAAAATACTTCTTCGTTCATAATCAACCCAAAAGGGTAAAATTGTTTCGTAATTGTAATAGACCGAACAGGACTAATCGATAATGAAAGAGATAACAACCGAATCTGAGCCAGAATCGACCGAGAACGAAGAGTCTACTTGCCGAACCGGGAAAATTAGAGAATAGGGATAAATGTGAATTTCATTCTCTCCAAATAAAATACAGCCAATTAGAGCGCCAGTGTTTAAGTGGTTATCACTACGAGTCGCGCTTTATGAAAACTCGGGTGCGGAGAAACAAGAACCGAAGCGCGGTTCTGACAATGATTTGACCGTAAAAATGGAGAAAAGATATTGTAGCAATGCAATGGCAAACAGAAGAAACGAATTTTTGTAAGCTAACCAGATTCATTGTCACTTTGGATGTAAAAGAACATGAGATTAATCTGAATAGATATTTGGGAAGAGAAACAAAGAGGTGATGAGATTAACATGTGCGAAAAATCGAGGATTGGCTTATTTTGTAACGTATCACTATTAACAAAGCGTCTGAGAACTGTTCCTTTTCGATCTATTTTTTCATGTTTACTAATGCAGAAATTTTGGTTTTGCTGATTTGATTTTTTTCGGCCAGGTTCACAGAACGTGAACAAGGGCAAAAAGCCACTGCTGGCAAACGAGGAAGATAAGCACGTGAACGTGCACAACTGAGTTTTAGGATGTTTGTACGTTAATAAAGGACTACAAAAATACCGAATAGCGGAGATTGGCAATAAAAAAGTGAGCCTTGTGCCTAAAGAGTAGGTAGTGGCATTTCCGAGTCGATCAGTAGTAAATTCCGATCGACAGACTTATCTATCCAGGGTTAAAAGATAAACAAGATGAATTCATGGCAGAGAAGAGGTTCCAAATGAGAATCACGTGATTGGCCCTTGTACGCTGAGATAGAAGAGCAATGCTACCGGTGGGAAGGTGTAATAACAATAGCGGTACTTCGGAAGTGGATTGACTTATTTTGTGCGTGTTTGTTAGGATCCGAAGACGACAGTGAAGAGATCATCTGCTTAACCACATGGGTGGTGGCGGAGAAGCCAATTAATTGTTAGACGTAAGGAAGTAATTTATGTACGATCAAGTAAGTCTTGAGAATAAAGAACAGTGATAGTGAGTGAGTAAGAGGGGAAGCGAAATATGAGACGATTATGGTATGGAGCCATAGGGGACGATGAAAACAGATTTCAGTGTACAAATGCGGCCACTAGACATGAAGATGGCGTCGGCTTCCTTCCGGAGAACCTTGATGAGACGGCGGGTTGACTGTGATCTGTGGACAGGGCAACATCGGTCGTGTGGCGTTTGAGTTATTGTGGGTTGCTTCCTCTTCATTCGCTCCCCATGGAGTTCGTGATTTCGGCGAGCCGTTTGTCTGACCTTCGGCTTCTGCGCTCTCGGTCTGGTCCTTCGGGTCAATACAGAACAACACAAGTTTATTCGGATCTGCTTCAACCCTATTGTGTTCTTCTGTTTCATCGACTTGGTTTAACTGATCTTGCATGGAAGGATTGTCTGTTTCATCACGAGTTTTTCGTCGTCTTGGACGCTTGCTTTTGCTTTCTTTCGATTTTGGTTTTCTAAACAAGAAAAGTGTATTAAACAATTTTTACGGAAGGAAACAAAGAACTCTGTAAATGTTTCAGGTATAAGTACATAGTAATCAAGAATGTTCACAATAAATCAACCTTTGGCTACCGCAGTCAATCTTTGCTTAGTAGATTTATGATCAGATTATTATGGATAGAATGCAAACACCCACAAACACTCCGTTCTTATTTTTAAAAAATATTGAGACAACGAGGAATGCTAATTTTTATGTGTGAACAGGTGAGTGACTACTAAGTTAGAATATAATCGCAAAAAACAGGCTGTGAATAATACTTAACTTCACACCATCTTGGTAACAGTAACAACAACGGCGTACGTAGTAGCAACCTCTGAACTACAAACAAAAGATAAGCAATAGAAAAGAGGAAGCAAACATGCGACAAATTACACTTTCAGGCTCCAAAATGCAAGCAACTTAAGAAGAACTGGACTTTATTCGTCCTATGAGTCCGATGTTTGTGATTATAAGGTTGACCAGGTGATCTGTTTGAATAAATGGAGGACCCCAGACAATCAGCTGAGCATAAGAGGAATGATTAAAGATAATTTATAATGGCAGCATTATCATAGAAATCGCGTGAAAATAACGCTTTTGAAGTTCAACAGTCATCAATGAAACACATCAGGAAGATACTCCAATGATAAGAAGCACATGATTAGGTGAATCACATGAACAGAAGTAAAACACGTTAACTCCTAAGCATGCAAACGACATCTTTTCTAGAACTGCTTGTTTTCTCGTCATGGCTCACATGACACAAGGATCCGTAAACAGATTAACGCAAGTGCTCTTAATTATTATTTTACGCCAAATGTCACTGAATTAACCGCGTGGAAACTATATGCGAACCTCTACCTAACTGTGGATGTGAGCGGCACTGAAATAATTGGAGTAAAAATCGTATGACAGGAAACTTCGCAATAAAAAAGGATCAAACGGACTCCACTGGATTCGAACTATAAAAGGAAATTGTCACGATACTACCGAAACAATAAAAGTAAACAAAATGCGAACGCAAAACTTACACTTGATCCTTGTCAGTTTCTCTTATGTCAACACCGCTGAGTTGACGCCAAATTGCTGTCTTAGAAACTTCTTCTGTAATGTTGATGCGCTAGAAGAACCACAAGACATCGAATAAAATGAGTTAGAATTTCGATAACAAACGATACAAGTTCACAAGCAAGCGTGGCATGTTTCACTCGCGGATTAATTTCTGGAGGACTTCTGACAGTAAAAAAATAGTTGCGAGGAGAAACGCACTGATCAAGACAGTTTTGGAGAGTGCTGAACCTCTTCCTTACAGCTGTCACTATCTATAAAAGCTGTCTGTTAGAACAAAGCGAAACCGCACCAATGACCAGAAAAGCCCTTGGATATTTCTCATCAAGTGAAAGCATTCGAGGTCAATATAATCGGATTCATTTTGGCATGAAGTAACGCTACGAAATGGAAAATGTTAGGTGTGTCTATTACTTTGGGGAAGTGTTGTATCGTAAACTACTGTTACTGCAGTAAGTCTACAGATAAAAGGGAACCATGCCAGATGGCGAAGTCACGGTTAACTTCCATGCTTGGATGCAAAATGCATTCCGGTGTAGATCAAATATTGCTGAGAAAAAACGACGCCTTTTTGCAACGTTAGCTTAAAAATCATCCAGGTACACAATTCAAAAACTTGAAATTTCATTCTATGAAATCTGCAAACATGTTTGCATTTTATTTCTCTATATTGGTAACCTGAATGACAACTGAGAAATCACATCAGTACAGGCTTTGAAATACTAGCATAATCTCATTTTTTTAAAATTCCCCTTTCATTAGCACATGTTTGCGAAATCCTGTAAAATGTTCCTTGCTAACGAGCTATGACGTCCATTCCGACATTCTTTGCCGTTATTTTTATCATTAGAAGGACCAATGAATGAAGGAAGAAGTGCAAACACTGCCATTCAGCCCAGTGTCCCCATCACAATTACCGTGGTCGGTAAATGAATTACGCACAGCTGTGATTCTTGCTTTCCTTCTGTGTTCAACAGAAAACAGCGAAAAAGCCAAACAAATGACTGAAAGAGGTGAATGAAATTGCCAAGTTTGACTAGATGGTGTTAACTGAAATAAATCGGATAGGCTTATTAACGTAACTAAACCTTTGGTGAATTGCATACCTTAGGTCCGGAATTAAGGGCAGTGAAAACGCATGAAAAAAACGCAAACCAGCTGATAAAACTGTTAGATCGTAGAAGCAGTAGTAGTGGCAGTAGTAACAGCAGTAATGGTACTGAGTAATCTGGTTACCTTTTCTTCTGAACGGAAAGGTACTTGTTCTAGCGCGAGGCTGCTGCCACTGGTGATGTGCCTACCATCCTGAAAATGAAGAATAAGGAAATCGCTGGCAATAAACACGTCGAAAATCAGTGGCAAGATGATCGAACTCCAACACTAACAAGAAAAATCAGACAGACGCATCGTGAAGAACACTTCGGGAATTTTATGAGCACTCATAAGGTTACCAATATCAATATTAAGGCCACAACCACCAACATCACCACCCAGCTTCAAAATCTAATACTGTCTGTATATTTTGAAATTCATGCTCAGCAAGACCAAATGAAACAAAATTGAATTACAGTGGTTAGCTGTGTGATCTGGCGTGGTAACTCACTCGAACAAGCTTTTAAGAAACTGACACAACATGACTGGCGAAAAGGTTTCTTTGAATTTTCGTTCTTTCAGGAGTGATAGAAGAGAGGGGCCAAAATTCGAAAGCAGATACGGGTTTACAAAGAACACAATCAGACCTAAGTATATTCAGCGACAACAAGTCAACATATAAACCTGACTGTAATGGTAACCATTTGTTTTCGTCGATTTACCTTTTTCAACGCACGTGATTCGCAGCATTCAGACTACTTGGCTGTTGTTGCAGCTGAGTAAGAATAATGTTTTGTTCACGTTCTGGGTGTCCCAATGTCTGTCTGCTGTTTATGGAAATTAACTGTTTTGAATAACGCTTTGTATGACAATGACAATCTCACATGTGGCGGGTCAATCAAGATCCTGAACATACATCTGAGAATAATTTCCGGAGGGGTAAACAGGGTTTCACTGCCCTTTTAGTAAAAAACCATAAATTAGAAGTGCCGATCGCGGAGTGACAAACACGGCTGAGTAGTCAAAGTTCGGTTCAGAATTTAATAACGGTCACTAGAAGTACAGCTAATGTAGTAATGGATAAATAAGGAACATGTAGCTTCATTCCTGAATAAGTTATCTATGCAAGAAAAAATGGTCCTGTTTATTTCAAAATTAGAAGCTGACTCGAGAATATTTCAGCCCTCTGTCTGCATCCATGACGGACAAGGCTCGGTTTGACTTTATAGGGCAGATTTTATTCTCATGCTATTAACAAATGTTTAACATTACCCACGGTTGGTGAAAATTACACTGACATTTTCAGTATGAGAAATTTCGACCTGCGAGCCGCGATCACGCCGAAAAATCTTCACTTACCAAATTGATGCGCTGACCGTTGAGCTATTGCGCTTACACCTATCAAACGGGAAGTGCAGATTCGAACAACGCTCACGAGGCCACTACTTTCACAGTGAATAACACGCGGAGTCGAATTTGAGATGCGAAGCAATAAGAGTGATTTTACAGCGGTTACTTACGCCTGTCTTATTATGTCGTCGCAAAACTTTAGAAACGTAACGAGTTAACTCTATCATTTCATCAGGAATCAGTTGTAAAAACTGGGGGAGGGGGAGGGAGAATAAACAGTCTCCAGACAAATAAGCTGAACTTGAACGATGATGACAACTTCGACTTTTAATCAGAATGAAGGTCAAGCTATAACATGAATGAAAAATGGCTATGATAGCGATTTGGTCCAAAAGACAAAACAGTCATTGGCGATGGTTCCTGTGTAACCAGTGTTTTTGTATTTGAATGTCGATGTCTCTGGACCATTGCTCAAGCCGAGGTGGATCATGCGTCGAGCAACGACATTATTCAACCTAGGTAAACGCTCAATCCTGCCTATCGTTTACTATTTCTTCTTTTTTGAACGTGTAGGGGCAGTCTAGAAGAAGCGCGGTGGTGTTCAGTTTATTACGGAACAGTATAAGAGGAAGTCAGCCTTAACATCTACTTTGTTTGGTGCTATTCATTTTCATGTTTGGGGGTACAAGTCAGTTCAGTCTTGATAACCATTAATCTTACACTGCTGTGGTCTAGTTGTAAACGCTGAAGTATTAGTCTGAGAATGAAAGCCGATGGCGTGGATGTCGCACCGCCTCTTAGTTGAACGCCCATGGTCTAAAATTAACGAAAAGGATAAAAAACACCATAATTCGTATAGTAAAAAAATGGAGACCGTTTTCTTTACCCACAACCGTTTTACCCTCTGATTGCGCCCCACTTCAGTAACATTACTTCCCGATGTGGTGTTGACACCATATATATATAATATATGCATACAACCCATATATACATACATGTGGTGTGCGACTTCTCATCTCTGTGACCTATGCACATCTATAATATCGTTTCACTTTGTCACATGATAGTCAAAATATTGAAGATATTTAGATTTTGGGTAAACACTTTACAAGCTGATGATTAGTTATTTATCATGTTAAATGAAACATTTTGCTGCGTCAAACATATGCAAGAACGTTGCGGATTTCACCGTCCTCGGTAGGTGGGATCCTGGGTGTTGCATAATTAAACCTAGCTCCGTAGTGATCAAAAATTCCCAACAATGTATAATAGTAGGCCACGGAACGTCAGTGTTGTGCGGTCATATGTTTTGGTGATTTGTTACAGCATCGGTCGAATAATAATAGCAATGTCATGACCAAGATCAGTCTAACTATCACAGTTATCAGTTGTGCGTGTGGTCGCAACATCGATCGTAATGTGACTGGAAAATCAGATAGGTCTTTTGTTGGCCTGGATCCATTTCACGACTAACCACGGATTCTAATTTATCCGTTGAGCTACGTACTAAAGTTGAACAATCAGACAACAGCTAACGTGAAACAAAAAGCACGATCAACGCTCCTTCGAAAATGAATTTTGAAGACTGACAACTATTGAGGCAACCTAGACAGACAGCCCTTGTACCCAGAGTTGGATCAACCAAGGAAACTCATTCGGACACTTATACGGCTGATCAGAAGCCAACCATGTACATGTACAAACCATCAGCTGCAGTAGCGTGTAGCCTGTAAACCACTGTGTTGATTTGGTTGAGTAGATGTAAGTGTAACTGATGGCCGATACGCTTAGCAGGCTCCAGCTGACATTGGCTATTTTGTTTGTTATTCGGTGTGGTTAACCTACCCTCTTGGCGATATCTATCACAGCAGATACCACAGCGCTACACAATACGGTTACCTGTGGAAACGCGGCGTAAGTAAAACTTTCTATCGCTTTACATCAGAAGGACCAATTGAGCAAGAAGGGATTAAATTTTACCACATCCTAAGAAAGCTTAATTCATAATTCTCCTATACAGTCCTTGTATAACCATGTTTCTATTCTATTAACAATAACTGAAAACAGATTTATCCCCAGCTCGCACCATATAAAGAACATGTAACTGGAAAAAATCTATTTCTGAATAAGGCCACTGTTATTGATTTGATGAATAAAGTAAGTCTATAAAAATAATTCAATAAATTTTGCGAAGAAAACATCCAAGTCTGCAGACTAATGCGATCACTTTGACTTGGGAACGAGGAATAGGGGACACTAAATACATTTTAATGGCTCTTAAGTTACTGGAATGGTTCTAAATTAATCCAAAGAAGAGAAATCTCGGACACGTCAACCCTGTTTCTGTTCGAACAACCTACCTTGTTCGGCATATCTGGGACACTGCTCACGCGGAACACCGACCGCTTACTCTTCCTCACTTTGCTTCCCGGAAGTATGTCGTCCAGATATTTAAGCTCATTCTGAGTAAAGATGAAATCCAGTCCTTTCCGAATGAAACACATGGCCAAAACCTGTAATATAATAAATGAGACAATCAGGACAAGGAACGCGCTACGGAACACGAAAGTGAAGACGGTTGGCATTGCGCTGAAATGGGATCATGCGTACCAGCAGCACGAATGTGGTCAAATTGCATAAATCCCGCAGACTGAATCTATTTCGCGCAGCCGACACCAATTAAGTGCTAATAAAGTGTCCTAGTAAACGGCTTTGTTTCCATAAAGCATCATAAAATGCCAATACTGTTGTGGTTAACATATTACTGACGGATTCCTTACACTCATCGTCAAGTTGACCCGTTTCGGCTTCAACCGTTATTTTCTCTCTTATTTTCAATACCAACAAGAATACTTATTGGATCTATTGAAGTGGACTGAAAAAAGCCTGTTCAGAATGAGGCACAAGTGGCTTTGTTGCAAATTTATTGTACCATCAAGCAGGAACGGTCAAAATTGTAAATAAATAAATGATTTCTGAATATCTATTAGTCAGAGATACGATTTTCCTGAAAAGTGGATGAAATATTTTAGAATAAACGTCTGCCCATAAGCATATGTTGCTTTGGGTACTGTGTACAAGCGATCAATTATGTAGGAACTGATAAGATCATTGAGTTTCGACGACAGTCAAACAGATATTACTGTCAACAGCCGACCTGCGACCTCCTGGTTCGAATAGTAGCACCACCATTCGGAATCATTTCATAGGTCCAGGGTTCCCTTCCAAAGTGTCATAAATTAATGTGACATCAAAAAGAGGTGAAAATCAAAAGAAATAAAGTAACCCTAAAATAGATGTTGTACTTAATGTTCAATAACAAACAGCTAAACCAAAGCAAAGGCCAACCCGAACGGACTACAATTTATGCTTCTTAATCAATGGGATATATATATATATATATATTTATATAAAAGAATCGATCGGTACGAGTGAGAAAATCAAGTCAAGTACAAGTGAATACATGGCTTCCTTTAAAGTCTATCAGACCGGTGTCTGAGCGTGAACATCCCACAAAACAACTATGATTAGCACAGAAAATCACATTATGTAAAGTTCCAGTTACAGCGAGCAAGAATCCTCCTGCTATGTGAAAACACCGGGATGAAAAATGAAACCTTAATCCATTTTGCGCTTGCGTGCACAGTGTCAGGTGATGGCTACCCAATACCGCTAAAGTAGTAGTAAGCTTTAACCACGGAGTAAAGGGAAAATATCTCATTTGAAATCTATTAGATAAAGGCAAATTTGAGCAGGAATGGGTCATTAACCACGGCATCCAACGTCACCTCATCGAAAGTTATACAACTGCTCCATCGAGTGAAATTCAAGAAACAAAGTTTGACTGACATCTAACCAAAAGGTTTGGAAAATTCTAAATGCAATCGGCCCTGAAAAACAGTACGGGATTCAAGGGTGAGCACAATACCTCAAGGAAGATTGGTAAAAGTGAGTGATTTAGTTTTGTTTTCCACCGCGATAATCCAACTATGGTGCCACTTGCCCATAACAAATTCCATGTCTACGGGGGGTGGGGGAAGGAATCGCGTCACGATTATATAAGCTGTACTTGATAACCTCCATGTATACCCGTGGCGCTCTTGCTAGTTAGATCGAAATTTAATTGAAATTTCATAAGGCATAACGCAGATTTGTGCCGTGAGAAAAAGAAAAATTTCAGGATCCGACAGGTTTCGGTCAACTCCTATATCCTGCATCCAGAACAAAAAAACCAGCGAAGACAGGTGATCTCAAGCTTTTGACTATATGGTACTGAACAAAATCGAGAAAGAAGTGTGAAGTTGTGGATAAAAGGAGTTCAACAGTTATGAAGACTGTCAACATTTCGTTCGGCTACATGCTATGACCATTTCTTAGACAAAATGTTAACATGGTCGCACACATTTAGCTTGGATAGTAGTTATAATGACAAACAGGTCTGACCAACTGACTTCGGGAGAATATACTACGAACTCCGGGGAGACCCAAACGAGCAAAACGCATTCGGAAAAGCACAATAGATCTGACAGAATATGATATTACATCGACCAATGAATGGATGCAAGTACTTTAGTAAGTAGCGCGCTCAGCACCATAGTTTGTACTAGGTAGGACAGACAACAGTTCCGTTAGAGAAAAGTAAACAGCTGAAACGAATCAAATTATGAAAGGACTTGGAAATCGAAAAAGGATTGCATTTGAGATAAAATGATTGTTGAGTTAGTACACATATAATCTATACCTGACTCATTACCTCATCTTGGCACACTGCAGCTCCGTCAAATTTTGAAACCAGTGGCTAGATACAACCATTAGAATAATCTGGCACCAGACGTCTCTAAACAAACGGACTTTAAAAATTCGGTGAACATAGTTCGTGTAATGCAACTAGTATTTTCTGTTAGGCAAGTTTACAGGAATTTACCATTAAAGAAATCATCTACCGAGAAAGTGAGAGGTTTAGTGGTGGAACTGTGCATCTTAAGCTGGCCAAATTTTCATGAAAACTGTTCAAATACACCTAGTGATAAAAATGAACTAATTTGTAGAGTCACTCATCTTGGTAAGTTTGTCTTATAATTACCAATAAACTCGTAGAACAATGTTGATGAATGTCACACTAGTAAGCAGATGCGTTTGAAAAAGTCTGACACACATTTCTCCCACCACTAAATTGTTATTGCGTTTACATTATACATGCTTTGCTTTTGACTAGATGACATCAAATAAAAAAAAAACGGGAAAGAGAATGAGGGGTTTGTTGTTATGATAATTGGAGGAGATAAGGTAGAAAAACCATCATTTTGACGTAGGTTGGAATCTTGCCAACGCCGATAGCCATTCGGCAGCCTTCAAATGACTATCATCCTCTTCCGGAAATACTGTACATTTGTGTAACAACCAAACCAATTAAACGAGTTAACTATAACTGGCTGAGTCCAACTGAGGTCGGACTCCACAAAGACTGTAGTGACTACAAAACCCCCGAGACATATTTTTCTCGACACTTAACAGTGAACTAAAGTTAGCGGTAAAAAGGTATATACGGTATGCGGCAGCAAGTGCAAATACGTGTAGTCCATTTTGGTTTAGCACAGTAGAAAGAGAGACGGTGTAAAACCGATCACAAACTTATGAATCAGTCCGTATTAATATTGAGCTAGTCATGTTAATCACTGCAGTGAGAATGTTTGCTATCACTCACATTCGTTAGGACTCACACATAGACGATCTAGTTGGGAAGACACTCATTTTTGTTGATGAGTCGTGCATCGTGGATAATAAAACACAAGCACACTCAGTTCTGGTAACATCCAAATGGCCAATACAGATGTACTTACAAACCAGGAATGTTTAGAGCAAAACCAAGGGTTACAAATCAAACAATCAAATTCGATTTCGCGTGGTTGGCAGAAATAAGCCAACTGATGAACCGCAAAAAACGGTTAGGTAATAACGTGCACTACTATTTATGATTTTGACCAGGAGGAAGGTCAAACTGAGTATGAGGGCAAGTTTTCGACCGCCGCAAAATAGATGAAGAACAAAGCTAAGATTTTCGTTTTACCCGTTGTTGAGTACTGTTTTTTAAGGCACAAACGTTTGAAGAAATTTTCATATTTGGTGACCGATGTCCGAAAAAATCCATCACAATCATATCGCTTAACGGATTTTTGTTTTCTGGTGACAGTTAAGCTGGTTCGTTCTATTTAGTGCCTTGCGAGTTGTTCACTTCTTCATTCTGATTTCGTGGTGTTACGACCACGAATAAAGAAATGAATAATCTACAGCGAATCTACATGCAGATAACCCGCAAAAATAGGATTGTTTCACCTCTGCTGTCTTGCGACTAAGAAGCAGTAAATGAAATCATCAAAACCAATAACCTCAAACTAATGTGACCCGATTTTAGCTACCGTCGAACTACAATGCCTACCAAGACAAGATATGAACAGTGAGTAAACGAGCAACAAGTAATAGACAGTACAACTGAATATCATTCATGATGCTATCAACAAACTAACGGAAAGCCAAGTTTGACGGTACAACCAATAAAAAAATGTTATTTGTGCTTTATGTAGAATAACTTAACTGCAACAGTCATCAGGGCGAAGGTAATGAAAACGCTGTTCCTTGTCTTGTTTGTACGTAACGCAGACGCATGGTTCACGTTTAATGATTGATATGCAATAAGTGGTAAACAAAGAATCTTGTCTTAGCAATAAATTTGCCGGGAAAATAAAGGCCTTAAAATTACCATAACGATCAAAATGCAAGTTTGCATTTTGTTGAAGGTTGATCCCCTTTTACAGAACTGTTTGAGTATACAACAAACCCATATCCATCCCACCAAAACTCGTCTGACCCCATCGATCGAGACGAACCGAAATCGCTGTTAATATTTGCACTAAACGGTGTACTGATTTTGCGCTATCGGAACCCTGGCTAAGAAAACGAAAGCAATTCGATGAAAACAGAAAGGAAACAAAGGCGTTCGCGAAGCATTCACCACATACGTCGGCCCAGACCTGTCTTTTAAATCACCCACTGCCTTTCTTCGTTAGTGAAACAGTTAAACTAATCCGTCACCCAGTCGTGGAGATAAAAAAACTCCCAAAGTGGAATCCAAATTTATAACTTAGAATTTGAAAATAAGACGAAGTTTTTGAATGACTGCTGTCTTCCTGTTCGTACGCAACGGTAATTAACGAGAAGTGAAGAACGACGAAATCGGAGTAAAGTAAAAGTTCACTTGGTGAACTGATCCGCTTATGATAATTCAAAAAACACCCAATAATCCGGCTAATCGGCCTGCGAAAACTTTTGTGTGATTGGATTGTATGTCTCCTGTGCCGACACGTTCAGTTACCCGAAAGCCTCTGAATGAGCCACCAAACAATCGCTTGTCTCAAATCGCTTTGTTGAGGATGTTCTAACCTGCCCGTGGAGGGGAAGTCCCCGATAAGTGGTGAAAACAAAAGAGAACGGCGCGCACTCTGGCAATCAGCGCAAAGTTAGGTTTGTCTTCTGTTCCGGGCGTTTATTTACCTCGGCGTATCCTTTATTGTACAAAACTCAAATCCGCTCACACAATGAAGTTGGGGTCATATACCTCATCTCTTTCTGACTGAGTTCAACGAAAGGACATCCGGTCATTCGACGATCCTTCGTTAACATCCAGTCCGCAAGCACTAGCCAATCGTCGGTCAACTGCTTTGCTAGCCCAGCTCTATCATTATTACTTTGGTAATTATTCTTCAGTTTGCCTGAGCATTTCTTATTTCTGCAATCTTTTCCTGCGCGTTTTGCATAAACAGGCAGCCATCCACCGTTATCAATCTTCTGGTGGTCGGTTCAGTGATTCTTTCTTCAAATTTTTACTTTCTTCATGGACTTCTGAACTGTGGAACACCTTCTCACCCATTTGCAATCCATCCTTCTTTAAAAGCAGGATCAGTGAACTGGTTGTTACGTGAATATTCCTCTTATTTTTTCCCATTACAGCATCTTTTGATCACAAGGTGTCTCTTACACTGTATTACACTTTGTGTGATAAAAAGTGTGAGTTCATTGGTAGCAAGTTTGAGGGAATTGTGGAAACCACGTTTCCAAACCTATCACGGCCATTCTATGGGGACCAGTTACCGCCCGAGATATTTTGACGCATTCCCGATAATGCCTGTCGCAGAAAGATAAGAAAATAAACGGGTTTGGGCAGTATAGGAAGCATCGAGATAAGCATATTGTGAGACGTGAAAATAGCTTTCTGTCAGTGGGACGCTGGCTTTCAACTTTTATCTAGGTCACTAAGAGACAAATGCCCTAAAGGTCATTTTGTTATAGGCTTTCGTCAGGGAACTCATGGAGCTTACCATAATTGGAAACAGGATAGCCACTTGTTCAACCGATTTGATTACCCATAGCATGACCAGACAGAAGACTTGAATTGCGGTAAATAAATGTACTCGACGCAGAGCCACGTGACTAAAACAAATGAGTAAATGTGCGGAGGAAATCTTTGTTCAAAACACCAAAGGACTTTGGGAAAGCCAAGAAAATTGCAGATTAATTAAAAAGATATGAATTAGGGCTGACTATATCAAAAAACCGTTCAACTGGATAGGACTATCTTTTTCGTGCTTCATATAATATTAGGCTAAATGAATGCAAATCTAGTGCTCTGTCTATTGTGTTGGGCAAGTGGCAAAGCTGTCGATCAGATGTAAGGCTCCCGTAGAGAAGCCATCTACATAAGACGCGAAGGTTTTGAGGCCTGTGATTACAAGGCCAGTAAAATGTGAATATTGTATAGTATAATGTTGATGCTCAGAACCACTTTCCGTAGCATGTCGCCTATAATAGTGAATTTACAATCGTTCACTTCGGATTCCAGTTTCCGTTGGGGAGTGAAAGATGTGCACTGCTGACGACCTATGACAATCGAGATCGGGCAAATCTGCACTGATCTTACGACTTTAAACGGTGAGTGCAACGTTAATACCGCCTGACAAAACAGTCCACAAAAACTGTAATCTTAGGCTACCCGTCTCGAACCCATGGATTCTCAATTAGTCATTTCGCAACATAGACATCACCTTATAAAAACACTTGACGGCGTTGACTGTTGAGTCCTAATCCGTACACTACCCCACACCCACCAGAGTAAATAAAAAAAATTAGCTATAATTAATTAAGACAGTGGGAGCAAACGGAGAAAAACGCAGTTCGCTAGAGAGAAGCTTTTAGTGAGAATTATTATGAACACGTGCGCATAAACTATCGAATTCCAAAAAAGTAAAATTGTACTGTAGAATTTAGAATTTACACAAAACCTAGGCGTCAGAACTGTGGAAAAATTTACTTGCTGGCTCAATTCAAGCCTCTGGCATCGAGTGTTGGACGTCAGAAGCGTATATAAAAAGTGTTACATAGTGACAATAAACTCAGCTTCTATGTATGCAACATTCATGATTCGCACTACAAAATTAAAAAAGCAATACAGGGACAACATTTACCGCTACAAATTCAAAACCCTAGCAAAACCAAACGATAGGGAACGGAAAGCCAGTGGAACTTGGGTGTTAGCAACAATACTGCCGATTTGGAAGTCCTCGTAGGAGCAAATGATTGGTATTATTATAGGCATGAAGTTTACATCACCAGTTGCAAATCCACGAGCCCATATCTCCGCTTCAGATAAAATAAAACTCGGCGAAATAATACACTGTTCTTTTGGTTGGCTGTGATAAACACAACCACTACGTCCGGGAAATAACTTATTTTCACTAACTGACAACGCCACGGTTTTCAATCAATGTACAGGCAGCAAAATGTTTTTTTTTAAAACTAAAACAAGTCAATGGAGAAGGGAATAGACAACATATCCGATTATTCCGCTGTTAAAATGGGCAGTACATTTTAGAACTTAGGAAACACACTTTGGCTGAATGATTATTCTAAAACGATAAAAAAGTACCTCCGTCTGCCAACTGAAATGAGTTTAGCTTTTTTTAGAAATCAAGGCGATGACTAATAATTCCTAGCTGACAACCAAGTGTCAATAATTTAAAATTTCCGGCTTTGCGCAACATAGTTCATGATACTCAAAATAGAGAATTAACAAATTCGATTGCGAAAACCTGCCATTACAAGTAATTCTGAAACTAAACAAATTAAATGAAGTTAAGGGTTTTTATAAGTCCAGCACGTAGGGCATCAGTGAAGCTTTAGACCTCCTAGATAATCGCAACTGAGCTGGAAATAAAGTTGGCGGCATGATTTTGGTTTAAAATTAAAAAACACAATTACCCCAGGGTTGGAAAATCAAACATTGAAGAACGTCAGCAAATAAGTCTACAATAAGAGGCATGGTTTCGCGTGAAGAACAGAATAAATTGTTGGTGATCATGGTGAGAAAGAGTACCCACGGTGGCCGAAACATCGAGTAATTATACCGCTTACCGAGACTGCTTTTATTGACTTGAGAAATTATATACAGGAGAATATTTTTGTGACGTTCACTGTATGCGAGCATACACAACCGAGTGAGGAAAGACCGGATTTCTTTCGGAAAGTAGAGTTAAGCAACATCGATTGACTACTCACCGCAAAAAGGAATAATCGGGTTGATACTTGATGGGCATGAACATGATACTGACGCGTTGAACCATCTGAACGCCACGCATGGATGAGATGCCCATAAACAGAAAGATACCGTAGAGAACAGCCATCGGAATCCGCTACCGTTTGGGTAAATAAGATCAAAATGAGTTTTCATCACTAAACTGTTTGGTGTAAAAACCAGCTAAACATTCAGTAAATTCTTGAGCCGAGCGAATCGATGAGTATGTTTACAATACGCGGGTGTTCAACAATCTACAAAGGCTTTGCAACATTTAGTGTGTGAGGGTGGATGGATAAATGAAAAGTCAAGAATATTAATGGACTAGGCCACAACAAGCCTATATAAGTAATGCATGAAAGCATACAGATTGACTGTGTCAAGAACATTTGGACATTTGTTGGGATGCAAATTTGCAAATAAACTATAAAAGTGGACTAGAGATCACACCAGATTACGAAAACATGTCAGTTCTAAATTAATGAACATGTAACAGCAAGAAATTCCGCAGCGCTAAGATCCGTATTCAGATTTGGTTCATACATATATATATATATATATAAACCTCAAAATTCCGTTTTTCGTCTGTCCAAGTTTTTAACAAAAATAACCATACTGCACCACCCTGCAGTAGCTGCCACTATAAAATATACTTACAGCCTCTGGATTGCGATATGGTTTTTAAGTGGCACCACCTGGGTCAGACAACAAACGCGAATGTAAGAGGTGGTAAGTGGACGCCTAGTACAATCAGGCCTGCCATGCTCTCTAAAATAATTCGCTTTGAACGCATTTACCTTCTCGTACAAGATGTCGTTAAGCCATTAGGGATATTGAACAACACGAACGAGCATCATCATTAGCAGCATTTCCGCAAATGCAATCCCTTTTTACCCCCTAGTGCCAATCAGTATTTTGTAATCGGGGGACAGACGAACAGTGGTAAGATCCCAAGAGGTTCAATGCATAAAATCCGCACGTTTTAAGTATAACTACCTTCCCCGGTTTTATTTCGAAATACATTCGCGTTAAACAATCCGTCACAAGAAGACCACCTGACAGGTGAAAGGCTGGAAGGAGAACGGCGGTCGTCATAGCATCAGCACTACGAATAGATCGTCACGCCAAACAATTCACCAAACTGAGCGGATTACGTAGGCGTAGCAAGTCTCTCTCTCCGTGTATAGATCTGGGGTTCCAATAGGTGAAATAAAGTCTGACTTCACACGTCTCTTGGGAGAACCAAAAAAATCGATGTCCATTTTTTGGGTGCATGTGGACAGTATTTTTGAGTTGTAACCACGACTTTTGGAACCATAAGCCATGAACTAAGGCGTCGTAAACAAAAAAATAATTTGGGCCAGCAGAATGAATGGTCAGATATGGAACGATTGTGTGGACATATGCAGGAGTATAGGCCAGACAACTTACACTCAGCAATTTTGTCATGAACACGGACAAGCCAATAAACAGAAAGATGAGGACTCCGGTGACGCGTTGCTCACTTGAGAACAGAAGGAGAATGGAGAGGAGGTGCCAGAAACGAGTAGCAGTACCATGGATATGAATGCATTGACAAGGTTGCATTGAATAAAATTTAGCAAACAGCATGCGTATTGTAAAAAATATGGCAAAGTACAAAAATAAGAGGCAGTGTGCGGATTTCAATCGGGCTATCCCAACAGTCGAAAAAATAATATATGTTCCTCTGCAATGAAGAGTGGAAAACTGCTCATTGGACAGCCGTAGTTAACTCAACCTACTTGTGCGCACTTCGTTAGATTTGGTATCATGCATTCACCTACTGAACAACAGCTCATTGCCAAAATACTTTCCGTTTATTGTTATTCCAAAAACGTAATAATGGGGTGACATCCACGTTCGACGTGAAACCTAGGTGAAAAGGATTTCAGCGATATCACAAACACATCTGACACATGACACGATGATAGGTTCATTTAGGTCGCTGGTTTTTAGACTGACCCTGTCCAACTAATCACGGAAAGCACCCGCAAGCCTGGATGCAGTTTCAACGGTACCTAATTTACCTGATGAAACCTAATGATAAAAATGCAATCATAATCAAGAAGAGCCACATCACAGATATCAGTTACACCACGGAATACGTGACAAAAAATTAATAGAAAAAACGCGAAAGTGCAAAATCAACGGATGGCGACCAGTAAACCTTTGTTGAAGTACGTAGTCTGAAGAGACCATTAAGTTCAAACCATGTATTTTACCTCATATCAACCCCATTGAAGTACCCACATATTCTGTGTAGCACAACCAAAGAATGCATACAACAATTTCACGTCAATTTTCAGCAACCGAATCGATTTGATCCATTTTCGAGGTCACTGCTTCTGCGTGTGATTTAGTTTGGCTTCATTTATACGTATTTAATGACATGGAACCAGTGAAACAGGTGATCAGATTGAATAACCTACCTAGAACTTAGTGAATAGCCTTTGGCTGACACCGAAACTGGGATTTCGCGAGTGATAATGTGAATATATGAAGAAAATTTAGTGTAAGCTACCAGATAAGTAAGCGTCATGGCTCGAAAACCTGCTAGATAAGCTTATCTTTTATATGATGCTGTTTGGATCGCAGTTGGGACTTCTAGTCATTTCAATAACTTGATAAAGACTTGAAGGTTTTATTATTGCAAACAAGATTGATCCTGGACAGATTTGTGCGCACACGCATATATATATATATATATATATATATATATATATAGTGCAGAAAAAACTGTAAGTAATGGATATAAATACGGAGTTTTCTGATGACTTCTTGTACATTAAATAAAATCATGCAAATACGGAACTGTGAAGGTACAATGAATAACACCAGAAAAGAATAAGTCTAAACTTCGAAAGGGTAGATGACTTAAAGCCGTAGGGAGACCGATCACTACCCAGGGGATGAGTGGGGTTTGCCGCGCTTGATATGCAGGCCGCATACTACGTTACTAAGTCGATGGGAATAGAAAAAAATGGCTAATAACAATATGTACAAATTTCTCTAAAGTAGACTGAGGAAATAACTGGAGAGCAATAGAGTAAAGCAAAGAGAGCAAAACAGTAAACACCAAGAACAATGGCACTTAGCATAACGCCGAACTACTTCAGTTGGAAGACTTGAAAATAAAAAAGACAATCATCCATCTACTGGTGCGGGTCGATCACTAGCGCTAGCGGCCCGTGGCCGTGCGAATCAGTGACGGATAGGTTCAACATCATGTGGTGAAGTTCAATAAACCACTGAGTGCATGCACTGCCGCGTAATGGTTAAGGTGTTTGACTCAAAATTGTTCGTCCTGCGTTCGCATTCCAGTTTGGACGCGGTGAATATGCACTGTAGATGATTCCTATTAAAGATGAAACAGATGAAACAGCACTTCCATGTTTTTTACTGATTAGTAGAGCGTTGATATCACATGGTGAGTTATGTCATGCTAAAACCGTTGTACTAGTGGAGTGACATCCACGTTAGACATGAAACCTAGCTGAAAAGTATTTGAGCGACCTCACAAACACATGGCAGCTGACGCGGGGAAAAGCCTGTTCAATTCGTCGATTCTTCGATTGACTTTGTCCACTTTGCTGAGAGATTTGAAAATATAAGAAGTACAATCATTTACCATAATTAAAAGTTAGGGAATATCATCGTAAACCGCTGTTCATTGTAACACCTAAATCGCTGACGGATCCGTTTCTGGGACGGCGTTAACGACCAACTGTACATCGAGTTAAGCGGAGTGAGGAGTGGTGAAAGTACATGCAAAGTATTTGCACGTGTTATTATGAAGGCTAAAAAGAGAAGGAAAGTTTTGAACAATACAAACCGTCAGAGAAAAGATTAGAAGTTCGACTGAATTAAATGGATTGATAGAGCAGGACAATTGAATAGTGAACAAATCATTTTGATAAGTGAAGGGTTGTATCCAAGATTTGTTGACTGAGGTCTATTGGGGAAGTCATCTTTTAAGCAGTGATAAATTAACGAGAGCGCCAAGCAATTGGAACTTATAAACACAAGCAGAAAAATGAACGAAGTCAAGGGCAGAGGAATTATCTACAAAGACCAATTGATTTTACCAGAAATGAAGTCCTATATTGCTTCAGTCGAACGACGAATTTAGGAACGACGATGCAGCTTAACGATATATTTAGCAAATGAAAAAGACGGACCACAGTATGATAGCTTCAAAGATCTGCTCCCACATGCGTAGTTTAAACACAGCAAGAACTAAAGACACGTACTTATGAAAGGATAATGAGAAGCTTACCGGCAACCAAGATAAACTGGGCGTTCACCGGGTGCACTTGCTTCGGATTCCTTCTTTAATGACAACACGTGATTGATGGACAAAACTGTGGCGGCAACGAACCACGGAATCCCCACTATTGAGTTAATCATAATAGTTACAGCCACCAATAGTAGATCCAGATGATAACCGGCTCCCTTCTAAAAGTGGAAAACAGGACAAGTTTTATAAAACATTAATGGGAAGAAATCAGTTGAGAGAATTATGACAAGTAACTAAAAGAAGACTTTCGTCAGGGATTGGAAAGGTTAGAGATTAAAAAACCTACTGCTACTTCATGGACACGTTGAAGGTAACGAAATGAGTTCATTTATGAAGGGTCTTTAAAGGTCTAAGCCGAGTCGAGAGTACGACAGAAGGGTAAAGACTACGCTGACGTGCTCCACCAATATATTCAGCAACGTCAAGAACATACACGATGAACAACTGGATGTTAAAAAACAAGAAAGCAGGGCAAGAGGAAGCATATTAACGGTACTTCTTCCACGAGGACGCTAAGTAAGAACATGCCTAGTTTAGTGGTTATTTATTTATGTCAGTACCAAAGCAGTTTTTTTAATGTCTAACTTCAGAATAGAATATCGGCTGATAGTCACTGAGCAGGCAATTCGGTTGTATAAAAAACCGATCAATCTAAACACTAGTCACCATGGTTGGCGTTCACATTAGCTCAAATAAAACAAGTCTCTGATATTTGGGGTTTAGAAGATAAAATGTTCTTTTTGCGTGTTCACCATCATAATATTTCTCCAATAACAGCTATTATAGGAAAAATCATATATGAAAAAATCAAAGAGACAAAATCTGTTGCTGTATATCCCATCACGAATTAATGACCGTAAAAACAGGATGGACCTTCCATTAACGGATGAAATTCGAGCGACAGTTAAAAAAGTAGGGAATGGATTATCCAAGAGACTGTTTTCTTATGAAGGATACCTTCAGTTTGTTCTCTCGACGATTAACAATGACCGCTGTGATTTGTTGATCCATGAAAATTAAAATGACAGCCAACAAAGCTGGACCGAGTGCGACCAGAGATGTCCACCAAGGATTTCCACTAAATGGAGGGATGAACCAGCCACGACGCTGCAAGCATAGATCAATTGGGCGCAGATGAAGCAACAGAGAGAGAAAGAGAGAAGATAAACGTAACTCGTTGTGCCAGATATCTCTAGGGTATTTTAGGAGAAATAAAAAATTAAAGACGTAGACTTTGCATCAATTTCATCCCACTCTAACCCAAGCAGATAGGGAAGATTACAGACGAATAATCTTGCTAGCATTCATGCTGCTTGATTTACAAGATCACATCAAACTCCGTACTGCTGACTAACTGGATCCTAATTCTAAAACCAAGCTCGCTGAGCTTCGTGCTTCAATTTTTGCAAACGAATTTTATTATTCCTAACAATTATATTAAAAACAAACCCCTCCAAGACTTTCTACAATGAAATAACCGCAATATAAGCAAATTACACGGAACTGCGTAACATTAAGTTGACAAAGTTTAGAACACTATACATTTTATTCAATGCGAATTCAGAATCTGAGTTATAAGCTATATGAAAAAATGAAAACGCATTTTGCTCGTTGAAGGCTCAGAACGGTATTACAACGGGTGGCATGAAAACTAAACTAACTTTGTATCCAAGTGTGGGTTCGAAATCCGTAGGAACCAGGAGTTTTGGTGTGTGCAGACCAAGCAGAAAATCAGTCAAGGTGGTAGTTGCAATTGCGATCACGACCGAGAAATCGGAAATAAGTTGACGAACCTGGATTAACGAACATCATAATATGATACCATGATCTGTATAGAAAGAAGTCGATGTATATGTAGGCTATAGCAGGGGACTCAGTAACCTTAGTTGATATGCGGAAACACGGAGTGAAAATCTTAAAGTGAGGAGGCTGTAAGGCATGCAAAGTGCGCGACCAAACAAGCAATTTACGAGAGATATTACTGGCTAATCACAACAATGATTATCACAAACTCAAGTCCGTACGCAATGACCCAAACCAAAATAAGTGAACCCCTTCAAATTGATTCTATCAATTTGCCATTGACGATCGTTTTATTGAATGGTATGGGCTCCTAACGGGTGACAGCATAGAAATCTTTTCGTCAATTTAATAGGTTAGCATATTCGGCACCAAAGATGCAACAGGCCAAAATATAGCAGTCTGAAGTCCCACAACGAAGGTGGATTTCCCCCATGATCAATGAAAAGCGATTATTTTAATTTCTGCCTTGTCACATGGTTGATTCTAGTCAATGCTGTACTTGACACAAGGATCAGCAGCGTCCGGGAGTGCATAAAGCGTACATTAAATTGACATCAATATTTTAAATAGGATGTGACAGTTTACTTCACAACCAATTGTGATTAGATTAAAGAGAATAAGCCAAATACGAAAGGACAGTTTGAGTTGAAATAATGGATCGCAAATAAATCAGAAAGACAAAAACTTGATTAGTAGCGATCACCATTCCAGCGAAAAATAAACAGAATTCCGTTTGGTTGTATATAACCTGCAATGCTGCCTGTGTAAATCGCCACATCAAACAAGGTTTAGAGCAAGAAGCTTAGAAAACAAAACTATTCATGTGTGTATCTCACAACTACTTGCGAGTAATTTGCGCGAGTAGTGATGGTTCTACTTTGACTGAATTTCCCCTTAATTCGTTTCTAAATTTTTCTTACCAACTTGATTAAGTGTAATTTAATGCACTCGATGAACAAGAACACAACATCGCAAAGGCTCCTTTCTAGCGTTTAATTATTGTGTTACTTGGGATATTATCTATCTGCATGATGATTATGACGGTCGTAGAAGAAAGAAATACGAATGATGAGATACAGCATGAAAGTCAGACGGCACACAAGCCTCAATGCAATGACTAACAGCTATAGTGTACCGACTATCTGCCACAGACTGCCTATGAGTCGGTCTACGAATATCAGACACATAATCCTAAGATTTTATCCCGTCATTTCGCAAATAAAAAGTAAGGGAAGTTTTACAACAGCATTTTCCGAAACAATCCTATGCGTTTCCGTGTGCGTTTAAATCCGGGTGACCTGGGTAGCTGTGGAAGAGCTCATCTTGCTTGCATTTTTGTAACGAATCTCGTACTAAGATACGCCCATTGTTGTCTTGGGAGATCGCATTTTGTATTTCTCAGGAACATATTCGTCGTCCACTGTCAGCATGAATATTAAATCACCATCCTGCTCGTAGAGTTTAAATCCTTGTTCTTAAGCTTCTTCGACTGACCCTCGGATTTTTGGTGGTGGAGCACACAGGAATCCCTATTTTATACATTCCATCAGCGCTACCCACCTTGCTTTTTCCTTAAATGGCCATGTCTGAGTAGTGACGATGTAGTTCATGATACCAATTCAGACCATCCCTCATCAAAAATTGCACGGGCGAGCGGGTGGTAACCTGAGTGCCAGTAATCATGGCTTACGTTGTCTAAAGGCCAGTGCAAAATCATGGCAGGTGCCACGCGCCCGACAGTGGAACACGATTGGTCTTCTCAAGTGAGGTAATTCAATATGCGTGTGACCCCGAAACCAAGCCGCATAGTCCACATGAAAAGCTCGACAACTACATCCACGCTTAAGTAACAGAATTCACAAGAACTCACGGCTTTAAAATGGGGGATATCTTGGAGTTTTGGTTATCGTACATGGTACGGATAGCAAAATTTTCACCTGAAAATATTGGAGATAATGGAATACCACCTTTTGTGATTGATTCTAATTACTTAGGAATGTTTCGTCAATATAGCATAATTAATAAACTGCTGTTATTTAGGTAATGGAATTATATCCGCTGAACACGAACACTGAGCGGCCGATAGTCACCAATCTGATCAAAGTTAGTTTCCACAGTCTGAGAGCCTTTCCCGGGTTTATTATTAAAAGTCAGGCCAATAAATAATCCATAACATATACACTAAAAATATCCCCCATAATAGTTACATTATCGAGGTTCTTGTTACATACACCTGGACGGAGTTATCCTACTCCGTGTCTCGCGATCTGGGCGAGCTGCTCTCCTCAGCTCGACGCTGCTCGATCGCCGAATGGCTGGCACATGTCTCAACTGTGCGTTGAAGTTCTGATACCAACTGCTGCATGGGTGGGACGAGTGGACTCGGATCGTCACCTGTTCGGCTCTGCACCTACGCATGAACGAAGATCTGGGGCCATAACAATGGAGACAACGTCATCTTACCGAAATGTCTAAGTTGAGGAAAATCACACCTGGAAAGCACTTCTTAAACAAAACGTAGCCATGAGTTCCATTGTCATGGTACTGATTATCGTCATAGACTTAAGAAGACGGATTCAACGCTACGGGTACGACAGAGGTGGATGACGAAAGTTGAGATCAAAAGATACCGATCTCTTGTAATAGCGACTAAATTAAATAATTATTAATCCACAACGACAACGCACATTTCCTAGGAGTGAGAACCGTTGCAAGGATATCAGTGGCGTGTTTTTTCCCCGGCCAACTAAGTTCCTGGGTTGGAACTCAGACAAATACAAAGGGACTGTTGGAATGGAAATATTTTCTGATGAAATAACAGCACCACTTGTCAACTCATCAAATAGGCAGCATACCAATAAAAGAAAGAGAAGTTATTTCCGCCAGAGGAGAAATCCGAAGATATTGATTACTTTTTTGTTTTACATGTGACCTATATTTTTAGTATACGGATAGATGGTGCAGTAGTAAACAAAAATCAAGCACTTCGGGGAACATTTCTCAACGAAATGTCTACAAAGTGATAAAGGTATTCTTATTAATCCCTAGTTTTATTCAGATATTTATTGATCCAGCTATCGACAGAATGTTTTGATTTAGTAGGCTCAAACATGAGCAGCAAGTATAAAATACAACCCTGATAAAAATGAAAAAATATTGGCTGAAGTAATTTGAAAACGAAGAGCTTGAATTTCAGGGAAATAAATAAATGAAATATCCTTCGCTAAAACGACTTATGGTCTTGTGAGTTTTGGTGTCGACTTCACTCTAGTGACTAGTCGAATTTTGACAACTATTAGTATTCCAATAAAGTTCGAAGCTCTGACTGCTGCCTTTTGGTGAAAACCGGAAGTGGAAGCCGAAAACAGGAATTATGACAACAAATAAGGAAACGCCATGCAGTTATAACATGGTCAGGCAAGTGAGAACAATGTCTATGGTGGTAGATGAAAACCCACTGTCGCACGGCTCCTTACCATACCTGACCTAATGAGAACTTATTCGTTCTGTGCCACCCCAAGTTTTATGATTATGATTGCGGTACCACCACTCCTCATGTGGGAACATGTCATAATAAATCTACACGAGCCACGTCTGTCATCATCCAATCTTTACAAGCCTCTTTCGAAGTAAACCAGGGATCCATTGGAGACCTATCAGAAAGCTGAGCTGAATGTGGAGGGCCGTATTAACTGGTTTGATCGTCATATCCACCTTTCTTTGTTCGGTTGCTGTGCTTCATTGGGGAACCAATTATATACTCAAATAAGGAGCGCGCAATGAAACCCATTTAAGTCGATTGAGGCGATCACCATGCGGATAACTGAACTGTAGTTTGGGAACGTACAGACAGAATCTTTCGTACTTTACAAGAAAGAAATTAAATGAGTACTATTTATTTTTACCCACTGCAGACAGGATAAGTACTGGAACGGCAAATTTCAACTAACTCGGGGGATCGAAATAACAAATCGACAGTGAATCGCGTGAGGTCAGTTACTTGATCCTGATTTTTTCTCAGTACTCCACTGCTTCTGTACCTTCCAGAAATCAATCAGTTCTACTAATTTGCCCTGATTTTTAGGACTTTCAATTTCGAGATCTAACCTCCAGGATCACCACAGTAATTATCTACTATAAAATCATAAAACAGCTTTTAGAATGCAAAAGAAGCGATCAGAAATAATGAGGGGGAGAAAGTTAAACCGAATAAAAAGACTGGCAAAAGATATCCCCAACTAAGGGGACATATTTGTTTGAAAAGAGCGGATGATAAACTCATTAATACACTTGTGAGTAAGCAAATTATGGATCTCAGCAGAGCTAAGTTAAAATAACAGGATTCTGATGAGTCATATGTTTTGATATTCTCTATGGAAGTTTGCCTCTAAATAATGAGAAGGGTCTTCAAGAAAGCACTCAGGAAGAACCCGTGGGTAAAACCATTCGTGTAGCGAAGGCCTCAGGATTCCGACTAATGAGCAAAGCGTTTTGGTTCAGTACTGACAGCAGTATTTATACTGACTGTTTTGGTCGAGCAAAAGGTAGTGGTGGGAGGCTGGTTATACGAATCCTATCCGTTATTCGGTTAGTCTGCTCATAACCAACTGCATGGAGAGGATAAACAAACTTAGACCAAAATATTTTTTTATAAAGAAGTCATAAATATAAAATGAATCAGAGCCAAGGTGCCCGTCAAGATAGCGGAGTTACCTGCACACAGGAAAGAGAAGGAGGCGGATGGGGGAGAGGCAAACATGAATTAAGAAGATGGGTGACTTGAGGAAGTCCGAACATAGGTTGGTTGCACGTGAGAAAAATGTAAACTGGTCATCCCCTAAATAGTGATCTGTGAAGAGATGGTCCAAACAGATCAGTTCGAAGTAAGGCATTGTTTATATGTCCGTTAGAACATAGCTTGATGCATCCAATCAACTAGCAGTTCTGATATACAGTCGAGCTATATTCACATGGATGAGTTATGCGTACGAAGTATTAGTCAGGCTACATTGTTTTCTTAGTCGTAAAGCAAAGCGACTGGTTTTACCAATGGTTGAGAAAATACAGTGACTTCGGTCATTCCAAATTCATTTCAATCGTCAGCGCTGTGACTCGAAAGTTCTGTTTACGTCACAGAATGCGGCAGTCCTCAATTTGCGTATGCCGCCTAAAAGTCAGAATGCTGGCTGGGCGACTGGTCGCTTACTAATCCATTGAGACAAACTACAACCAAATGATTTACATAGAAAATTTAATTACGATAGTTTGTTCAAACGAAGACGCAATGCAGAACAGGGGGACCGCATATTTTTCGATTTGTCTTAATGGGCCCATCCTTGACGTGGTGTGACAGCTGCGCGCTTCTATGATCCAAAGAGCTAAACAAGATGGCCTACCTCAAGCAGAAGATCCAATCGTGTTTGAAAGCCCGCTGGACAGAGGTCGGATAAAGCAGTTCTCTGGTCCCTCAAGCTGGGGAGTTGATTTAAACTGGTAACGTACTCGGAAATAATAAATGGAAAAATAACTGACCCAAACAAATGGGCTTCTGCTCAGCCACTTCCGGGTGCCAAGCAACCAGGTTACTGTTAGGATTAAGTGGCTTTGTTTGCAAACTGTAATCGTTCTCTGGCTTAGTAAATGGACTCCATAAAAACAGCTGCCAATCATTTTCAATGAATTACACAAACAAAGTGAATTCTCCACTGTACCGGTGATCGCGCAGCCAATGTTTTCAGCGGGATAGACAGCAGCACAGAAATTTCACAATGGTCTAACACCCCACTGCCATATTCAGACTTTGTCACTGGCCCAAATAAGGCTTACAAAAAAGTGCTTCTGTGGTGCTGGGCGCCGCAAACCGCTGTCCGCCCGAATACATTCAACACAACCTGGGAAGAATCTAACTTGCGGTTTTCTGATATCGGGCTCCTAAAATGGTCCATGAGAAGCCGCGGAAAAATAGATGAGTCTGGAAGTAGTATCACGTGTCTCACCATGGCTGCGGGAGGGGATTCACGCAACGATTCGACTACACGGGCCAGACGCCTCAAGAAATGTACTAAGACAACCCCCGTCTCAAACAGTCACTATTGAGGAAGACCCACGCTCTGCCCTTCGCATGGTAGAGGTGCGACAAACAAAGAAGTGGCAAGGTGGATAAGCGATGGATTGGGTCATGATAAACGGTCTATGAAAGCTTGACGATCGGAGCAGTACACATCCATGAACACAGAGCGTGCATTAGTCCGTGCTCGATTTCGGTTGCACCTAGTGCGTTGTCGCACCAAAAAGGAAATCCCCAGTCATGCACAGATGCTACTAGACGATAGTCACCGACTGCAGGTTATCAAAAAATCAAAGCGCTCAGGATCCAAGCGAAGATTGGGGGCAAACAAAAGGTGCCCCACAGCAATGACAGACGCCAAGGAGGTTTCTGGAACACTTGGACTTCAAGAAACGAGGCATATGCTTGATCGCAGCTTTCCTGTTTGGGTGCTCGCAGAATCATAGATCCCCATGCCACATACGATGAGTTGCGCAAATCTCTGAGATGTCAGATGACCTTACGCCTGCGAAATGACTGCGAGCAGTGACTGATAAGGAAATGTAGAGAAATGAATAATATTACGACAATCGACAATAGTCTGAGCCTTTATAGTACTGAGTAGGAGTGAAGTGGTCGATGAATCTGGCTGCTCATTAATTCACTCTCAACAGAGTCATCCAGGGCCTTGGTCAGATAATTCTAAGGGATAGTTTAATTGATCCATTGCCACGGTGTTCTTATGCCTGCAAGTAAAACAGTGCAATTGGCAACCAGTTCTATATCAAAAGTGGAGATCATCAAGGAAATCTTTTTTAAGGCATAAGGCTACTAGACCAGATGGACTGTGGCTGCCCTTTTTCAGACATGGCGGCAAAGTACATGCATTAGAAAATAGAGAAAATGCCGGCGTGAATCGGTGGTCGCACTGATTTGCAAGAAAGATGATAAGTCCTCATGTAAAAATCATCGAAGAATTAGTTTGGTAAGCATTGCATCTAAACCGTTAGTTGGCATTACTCTCCTTCGATGATCTAGTGTTCCTAAAGGGTGAACGCGTGAAGATCAAGCCGGTTCTCGACCCGGTCGGGGCTGTATCGACTAGATATATCCCTATGCGACAGGTGTTAGATCCTAGACACCTACCGGTTCACGATCCATGTCCTTCCTGATCAGGTGATCGAGCAGCTCCCTGGCGCTGCCCGTCACTGAATAATATGCCATAAAAATTCGTTTCCCCTTTCTAGTCGTTGTATGCGAACAGTTGAATGCCGTCGCCTACTCATGGTGATCTTTCATCCCAGTTCGTCACAAGCATTAGTGCTCATCAAGATTGGATACTTTCACACACTATTTCCAATCCTGTATTTATGAATAAATAAATAATAGCATTGATATTTGGTCAGAAAGTAGGTTGTACAAATGATAATATGCAGATGATGCTGCGCCTCACTGGAGACACGGGTAAATTGCAAGTGCCCCTTGAAACCTTAGCGACACTTGTGGCGCCGCCATGACATCTGGTTTTCTCTCAAGGGAAAGGTGTGCAATGCCACCGCTGGTAGCTTTCCGCTTTACAGTTGAGATACCTGGCCCATCCCCGTTGAAGATACCCAGAGACATTCTGAGTTTAACAACCGCTGTCTCCGAAGAATTGCTGGAGTTTGGTTGGAACATCGGGTGAGCAATGACAAGGTGCGTTGTTATGTGTTGGGTGCGGACAAGCGTCCTTTGAGTGACACAATCGCTATAAACTGTCTACGGTGATTTGGACACAGAGTGCAAATGACTGCGCACTGTCTACCATTTCATTCTCTATTTCCACGTGCTGAGCAAGGTTGGAAGAAACGCGACGGACGCCCTATGACTGTATAGATACATTATGAAGCTGACTTCGGTTTTGGCCTCCGTTGGTGGTTCCCGTCTTCCTGGCTGAGATTCAAGGCATAAGGGTCGCTGCGCGTTGAAGATGCTGAGATGCAACTCAGAGCCAGAGCCAGTGAAGCGAATGTTATATGGCTTCTTTGAAGAACTGGCCCCTCCTAAAACAACACCGAAAACAATCAGACAATCAAACAATCACAAAACGTGCAGGATGGAAACAAAAACTCGCTTGTCGTTGTCCATTAATTTTTGCTTCTTTATGCATTTTTTGCCATGTGTGTTGCACCTGCGAACTGTATAACTTTGTTGTACAGCTGGATTGGTTCAAAGGGGAACCTTATTCTTAGATGAACATAGTTGGTTAGAGTGAAGATGTTTTTTGTTAATTAAGCAGTTACGTAAGACCTGGTTAGTGTATATCGGATGAAGTGTCCCCGTGCATGCGGAAGGTCCGATCGACGTCTACCAATTCGAGAAATGCAGCATCGGTGTGACATCCGCTTATCGATGAAACGCCGACTTTTCACTGCGGCAGTAAGATTGGTCCTGTGATTCAGCTCAGCAACATCACCACTGAGGACAGAGGATATTTGAGACCGTCAGTGTTTGGTAGAGTTTGGCGGAATAGTCGTGTCAACAGTGCTGAGATTAGACATAGGGTATTGGGTCACAGAACCCAGTCGATCGAACAAGCACTGAACTTAATCAATCAGATGATTGGAACACGTCATACCTTGCTCGCAAATCGATTTCTTTGGAGGGCACTGTTCTTTGAGACAGGTAATGGTCGAGAGGTGGATCGAAATGACTAGCGTGAATTGATGGCTAGAGAGGTAATATGGTTAGATATCGCACTCAGTGACGTTCTTGCATTCTTCATTGTTCAACTGATTTCTGATCTTACGACTTTCCATTCGCTGGCATTTGCCGTTGAGATGTAATAACTATAACACTTCGGTAGAGGATAAATGATGGTAGAAACCGGATTTAACCGAGCCAAGATTGGATCCTAGTCGAAGTATTTCTATTCTCTTTGACTATTTCAAATCTTAATGCCGGGTGGTCCAAATTTCCCAAATTAGCTCCCCAATAGAACGCCGAAATGGAAACTACCAGGCATGCCTTAATGGAGACGGATTACTGGTTAAATGAATTCAACACGCATCGGTTCAAGTATGGGGCTTGCAAAGAGTGCAGTGCATCCTGGTGAGCAAATAATGGCTACATGACGAGCCTCATACGAATGGTCACAGGTGAGAAGGACGAATAAGTTAGAAATACGACACCATCACGACTGTGTGTCACGTTTCTGTAACGATTATCATTCCCAGAAAATGACAACAACAACCAACCAGGACAGAAAGTTACTAAGCAAAAGCAACATGTTATGTAGAACTGTACATTTATTTTCGCAACACAAAAAATTCATTATCGTAGGTCAATTTGAAGTAAAAGGAAGTAATTACTTTCTATTATACGAATGACAGTATTGTCCGAGGAAACAATTGCGTGTAATAATAATTAAATTAGTCCAAAGTACGCACGGTTTCGGTGCGTTATCCGTTGTTTTCTTTATGGTCAAGCTATCGGTTTGTTCTTGAGAGATAAACGGATTATTTTCTGGGATGGAAGTCCGGAGAGTTTGTTTGGACCATACCATCCGAATGCTTAGAATAAGATGCTTAGAGATGCAAAAGTCGACAACGAAAACGTAGCCTAGTAAAAATACTTAGAATCCAACACACGAGAAATGTTTTAGGCTTTCAGTATCCACTGACAAGCAGATTATACTGTTAAATAAATGGTGAAGAAGATGAACTTGGAATCCAATTCTGGATCCTAAACGAACGTGTGCAAAATTTTGTATACAGGGTGTTACTATCTTTACACAAGTCAATTAATTATTCTGAAACATGTAAAAATCTTTTTTCTGTAGTCGTGTATTTCTTGTGTTGTAGAAGCTGACACGGTGCCAGTCGCTGGTACCAGACCGGTGGAAGCTCCGTGAAATACATGCAGATTCTTTTCATTTGCCTTCGAGATTTTATCTTTATTGAGAAAACGACTAGTTTTTGTTCACGACCGGGATATCAGCGGACAGTAAATATTGACACAAATGTGAAAATTGTTTTTAGTCGGCGGTATAGAAGATTACATGAAGGTGACTACAAGCATGCTTCATTTCACAACGTTGCATTTGGTATCTTTAAAAACACGCCATACGGAGCTTCTAATGATACAAAGACAGTTTCGATAGGTTATTCATTTCCATGATCAATGTTCGTACAAACACTTCTTCGCTCTGCTAACAGATTTGCCTTTTGTTACAGTGTTAAACAATGATCTAACCTAAATGGTGTTAAAAACTATTAATGATACGTTCTTCTCGGTCTCAATTACACGTCCGTCTCTGATATTATTTGATTGATAAAAGATACGAGTTTGTTTGCCGTAAACCAAACTAACTGCTCTCAAGATGCCAACCACATTGTTTACCATGACATACTTGATAGACAGCGCTCGACAACACAGCACTCGTTGGCCAACTCATTGACTATGAAGAAATAACAGCAACCATTCTCGACCATATGTACATACTGATCACTCGAGTGATCCATGCGATTTTTTCGAGCCCATAGAAACACGTTCGCTCGAGTAACCTTTAAGACAGTCATCATCTGCTGTGGAGATAGGTGCCATTTAAAAAAACAAGAAAGAAATTTTTGCAGTTGCCATATGGTGATAATAAACTGGAAAATATGAGGAAGACTCGTTTCAGCTTGGAACACTGAAACAGGAATTTAAGGGAAAGGGTAGTAGGTATTGTAAGAAGTAAATTGCCGTGGAACCTGACACAGACATTCTTGTTGGTCGGAGCTGGAATTTAATGAATGGCAGAAACAATCACGTCACACCCGCCATTATAATCACAATACCAATGAGTTTTGATTTTGATTGTTAGTCAGCATCACAACAAATGAAGCCAAGGAAAACTGAACAGGAAATGAAGATAAAAGGGAAGAACACAAAAACTAGACGGTTTCTGATACACACTAGTTATTATATGCGAGTGAATTTGATAATCGTTAGCTGAAAGTCTGACACTTCGGCTAAGACACACTAGTTTAGGATCAAATATCATGAACATCTCAAATTCTAATGTGACCAGTGGCTCCTATTTCAGTTATATGTAAGCAAAAAGGTACCAAAAACATCGGAATCGGCTTACGGGAAGCGACTGTTTTAGCACCTGATGTATGAAGTCTCTTTGCTTACACCACACGTTAGAATCGCTGACATGAAATTACCACCGTTTTCGAGAAGCACTTGACTCTAACGCGGCAATAATACGGGGAATATTGGCACTGAAACACCGATAGCTCCAGATGTGAACAAGGACTTACATACTGCAATAGGCAGCCTAGATTACAACAGCGTAAACAGTAAAAAACAAACGTGCTTTTAGTATATCCAATCGAAATTCACCAGACACCGACCAAACTAGTGAGAACAGCTGGGGTATAAAAATGTGTTAGCCATAGCTTCCTTGGTTTGGGGACAGGCTCCTAAGCGAGCTAGACTTACAATTGTATGAAAGGAATCTGTAACATTTTTAAGACAACCGAAATCTTGAACACTCATCAAACAGCAAATCATTCACCAGAAGACCGGATTTGGTGAATTCTACTTTAACTGAAATGCAGAGGATGAGTCACTACGAACAGTTATTCAGAATGATGATCAACGGGTTTTTGTGAAGGAAATAATGCATTTGCTAACGTGAGAACAGATTATTCGGAAAAATGCAAGTCAATATCACACTGCGAATGCAACAGAAGAAATGCATGAACACAAGAGGCGCAAAAGTTGAGAAACAGGTTCAGACTCTAAATTAAATAGGTGAAACGAAAGGCATAAGTGATATTATAACCGTAAGAAGCCTCGGCTATTTTAACTTCAACGGCCAAATCAGATTTCTTTGCTCGCATAATCCAGGCTTTCCAAGTTCGATTTCTACATGATCCATATTTCTGCGCATCCTTTGATACGAATTGCTGGAGTTTCAATAACGCCTTACACACAGTGATTGAGATCGACTCCACGTGCCACGATAGTGCGAATTACGTTGGAAAACTTCATTTTGCAAGCATAAGCCAGGCAATGTTCAACAACCCATGTGGGTAAGCGTTTGGTCGTAGGTTTGATATGCTGGGTAATGAAAATGGGCGTCGAATGATACAGAACAAGAAATTCTAAAACATTGTTAATAAATTTCTTCAGTGGGACGAAGGAAATCAAAAATTGTTATATTAGCTGATGAATGTGAGAAAGAAGTGTCACATGCGGTCAGGGAGAACGATAGAAAAGACGGTGTTACGCATGGAATAATTACGAACCAACGAAACTCACGCGGGCCGGGAAAAATGACGAGTTCCGAGAGTTCTTCAGTCCAATAGCCAAAATAAACGTGAAGATAAACAGGATACAGGAGAAGAAAAACACATCGGGCACGTAAAACGGTTCGCAACCGATACCACCCCAAGTGCCGTTCAGGTGTGTGCACAACTCACGATAGCGTAACGAATCCCATGAATAACGACCATGAGAAACAGAACTCCAATCTATCTGCATCTGAATCAATAATAGAAAACAAACGGAAGTTTAAGAGTTATACATAAAGCTGATTATAGGTGCTCGGGAATTATTTGGCAAGTCCTTTTGGTCAAGTTGAAAGTGTTGTTGATTCGAACACGTAATTTCAAGGTCTCAAATAGTATCACAGTTGGGACAAAAATTTAGGCTTACAAGTGATTAACTATCAGAGAACTAGAATTCAACGGGGAGTCGTAAACGGAACGTCAACGAACAATCAAAACAAGGGTAACCTCCAGATTGAACCAACTAATCGGTGCACCATTTCGCACGCGGATACTACTGAAAGCAAGAATTGCTTTTTCTAAAATTTGACGTAAATTCTTGATCCAGTTAACAATAATCGGAAGGCGCATGAAGTCTGTAGAGATTGTTTACTACAAACTAGTTGAACCTGATGTTATCGGATAATTAACCCAGACGGGCTGAAGCAGACGTGCACAAAAGCTCAACACATGAACTAATTTAATCCACTGACCCTACGTATTTGTTAACTGATTCCGCATTCCCTGACGAAAACTGAGAGTAACTCACACTCAGTGTACTGCGTGGGGTTTGCTGTGCTTCCCAGCCTTGGGTGCCAGCACATAATTAATACGGTTCAGGATATAAGTGAGCGCTGAACACCATCAGCAGATGCGAACTAAAGAGCAAATCAGAAACGAGAACACCACTGTTAATTACGAGTTCACGTACTTGAACTTTTTGTACATCACCAGAAAAGTAATGTCGCTAATCCATGAACTGAAATACCACTGTCCTTTTTAAATCATACTAAAAGGGGTTCCAAACTGTCATGTCCATCGAATTTCAATTTACTGATTTGTAAAAGGGACATCAGTTCACAATTGTTCAAGCGTCAAATTCCTGGTTTGTTCTCCAAGGTCTGTTGAATATTTTAACTCCAAACATCGAGTCTCTGAAGACCTGATTAATTTTGTGCCCGACAATTTAGAGACGGAAATGAATATTCATTAGCAAGAAGATTGTGGTTGTGTTGGCAACACAGTCAGTCATGAGTAACACACAATTCATCCATAATCCTGTAGAAAGCATGCCCAGATTGACACCTAGTTTTAAAAGTATGAAGGTCCGTTCAAGCGACTGCAAACTCAAGAAATATGAAACTTCCGTTGCGACGTTATTTTTATCTCCCAAAATAATTCCGTCTTAATGAAAGCTGAGAAGTAGAAACTGTATTTGTGATTTATGTGATTATCTCTCAAAATCGTTATCGTATTTCTCACAGGAGTAAAGATAATACAAACATAAGGAGAGTACGAAACTCGTGCGGCCGGCGTTTATCGGCCAGAAGATTGGACGTGCCTCATGTAAGTTGGTTGACTGATTAACCGACTGCATTGGAAGAACATCACGAGGAATGTCCTGAACTTTGAATTTTCAGTTAAAAGGTTTTCGAGGTCACCTGAAGAGATCTGGAGGTCTTTTTGAACGGGGAAAACTGATCGGATCGATATTAGTGACTGGCAACCAAAGTACACAGTAAATGATTAAGACGGAGCATGGATATCATTTTCTGCTAGATGTAAATGTGGCCTACGAAGGCACAGTGAATTAATTCAATATACGCGCGTAGCACAAACGTGCACAAAGTTTATATGAAAATAAGATGGAAAACGGAGGGGAAAGGTGACTTTAACTGATTACTTTAGATCAATAAAGCTTGAAAATTACCGAGACAAAATTCTCGAAGTCCATGTCTGCTGCGCTAGTTATCACTAATGGTCCAGTACCATTTATAAGAGGCACGTCCAGTAGTGGATGTTGCGCGTACATTGCGGACAAAACTTCGGAATCCGTAAGGTTTTCCGGACGGGCACAGGTACAATTATGAGGAGGGCTGAGATCCGGACTCCAGTTTCTAGTTTGTAGGTACGGATATATGGGAAACAAACATGACATGACTACGTACAAGAATGTAACTGATTTACTTACACGACCCACAAAATAATAATGGTTTTGACGAAAAAAAAATTAACAAGCAATAACAGTCTCACCAATACTTGGATAACGTTTGTTTTTCCAATAGCCGTAAGAAGTAACGCACTCAAAGGACGAAAAATATTTGAGGTACAGTTGGCCTTCACAAAATCATTAATCGAGGGATCATCAATTTGTTCCATCAAAGTTAACCTGTTTCCAATAAACTAATTCAAAGATCAAAGCAAAAGAAATTAAAGCCACTACACAGTGGTATGAGGTAATTAGCATTCAGGTATTCAATGGGCTTGCACGGTTACTGCGCTAATCATAGGGATTACTAGCCTAATCTCCGTAGGGTCAAAGCTGCTTTCACCCGTCATTTTGCCACGTTGTACAACACGCATGAAGGGCAAACTAGTGGGAACAGGCTGGATTTCGCGCTGGTCGTGGATGAATCGACAAAACATTCATCCTGTAACAGCCGTTACAGTCGCAATTTAATTTCCAAAAGCCAACGTTCCTCGTGGTCTTGGACACTGTCTGGCACTGTTTCTTGAGAAATGGAGCACCCGAGAAGTGACCGTCCTCGAAGAGTCGTACCTTCAACCCTGAGGTGGAATTAGGGATTCTATCCAGCTGCTGCCATCCTTTTCCGTCTCCAGTGGAGTACGGCAATGCTGCCATACATCATTTTTATTCAACTGTGTCAAAGAGGATGTTCAACAGAGTGCTTTATACAGTATTTGTTAGAATTGAGTTTATTTCCCCCAGGAAGCAAAGTTTGGCCCGAGAGTAAGCTAATGATATATCCTTGATGACCGACTATGAAAAGGGAGTTCGACACGCGTCAGATCAAGAGGCGAACGAGGTCTACCGGAAAGGTGTGATCTGCACAAACAAAATAAAAGATAATTCATTACAAAGGAATGAGCCTGTGGGTAAACGTACATATAGAGGTGACCAGCTAGAAGTAGTTAACACCGTCAAGTACATCGACAGAATGAACACAGCGGGGGGGGAAGGGGAAGAGGTCTCATGCTGACCTGAATCTCAGTAGAGGACACGCAGTGGTAAGCCTATCAATTTCCACAGATATATCGTGAATTTGACTTCGGTTTTGGCCTCCGTTGGTGGTTCCCGTCTTCCTGGCTGAGATTCAAGGCATAAGGGTCGCTGCGCGTTGAAGATGCTGAGATGCAACTCAGAGCCAGAGCCAGTGAAGCGAATGTTATATGGCTTCTTTGAAGAACTGGCCCCTCCTAAAACAACACCGAAAACAATCAGACAATCAAACAATCACAAAACGTGCAGGATGGAAACAAAAACTCGCTTGTCGTTGTCCATTAATTTTTGCTTCTTTATGCATTTTTTGCCATGTGTGTTGCACCTGCGAACTGTATAACTTTGTTGTACAGCTGGATTGGTTCAAAGGGGAACCTTATTCTTAGATGAACATAGTTGGTTAGAGTGAAGATGTTTTTTGTTAATTAAGCAGTTACGTAAGACCTGGTTAGTGTATATCGGATGAAGTGTCCCCGTGCATGCGGAAGGTCCGATCGACGTCTACCAATTCGAGAAATGCAGCATCGGTGTGACATCCGCTTATCGATGAAACGCCGACTTTTCACTGCGGCAGTAAGATTGGTCCTGTGATTCAGCTCAGCAACATCACCACTGAGGACAGAGGATATTTGAGACCGTCAGTGTTTGGTAGAGTTTGGCGGAATAGTCGTGTCAACAGTGCTGAGATTAGACATAGGGTATTGGGTCACAGAACCCAGTCGATCGAACAAGCACTGAACTTAATCAATCAGATGATTGGAACACGTCATACCTTGCTCGCAAATCGATTTCTTTGGAGGGCACTGTTCTTTGAGACAGGTAATGGTCGAGAGGTGGATCGAAATGACTAGCGTGAATTGATGGCTAGAGAGGTAATATGGTTAGATATCGCACTCAGTGACGTTCTTGCATTCTTCATTGTTCAACTGATTTCTGATCTTACGACTTTCCATTCGCTGGCATTTGCCGTTGAGATGTAATAACTATAACACTTCGGTAGAGGATAAATGATGGTAGAAACCGGATTTAACCGAGCCAAGATTGGATCCTAGTCGAAGTATTTCTATTCTCTTTGACTATTTCAAATCTTAATGCCGGGTGGTCCAAATTTCCCAAATTAGCTCCCCAATAGAACGCCGAAATGGAAACTACCAGGCATGCCTTAATGGAGACGGATTACTGGTTAAATGAATTCAACACGCATCGGTTCAAGTATGGGGCTTGCAAAGAGTGCAGTGCATCCTGGTGAGCAAATAATGGCTACATGACGAGCCTCATACGAATGGTCACAGGTGAGAAGGACGAATAAGTTAGAAATACGACACCATCACGACTGTGTGTCACGTTTCTGTAACGATTATCATTCCCAGAAAATGACAACAACAACCAACCAGGACAGAAAGTTACTAAGCAAAAGCAACATGTTATGTAGAACTGTACATTTATTTTCGCAACACAAAAAATTCATTATCGTAGGTCAATTTGAAGTAAAAGGAAGTAATTACTTTCTATTATACGAATGACAGTATTGTCCGAGGAAACAATTGCGTGTAATAATAATTAAATTAGTCCAAAGTACGCACGGTTTCGGTGCGTTATCCGTTGTTTTCTTTATGGTCAAGCTATCGGTTTGTTCTTGAGAGATAAACGGATTATTTTCTGGGATGGAAGTCCGGAGAGTTTGTTTGGACCATACCATCCGAATGCTTAGAATAAGATGCTTAGAGATGCAAAAGTCGACAACGAAAACGCAGCCTAGTAAAAATACTTAGAAATGTTTTAGGCTTTCGGTATCCACTGACAAGCAGATTATACTGTTAAATAAATGGTGAAGAAGATGAACTTGGAATCCAATTCTGGATCCTAAACGAACGTGTGCAAAATTTTGTATACAGGGTGCTACTACCTTTACAAAAGTTAATTAATTATTCTGAGTTCAACAAGCATCGGTTGAATTGTGAGGCTTGGAAAGAATGCAGTGCATCCTGGTGAGCAGTAAAGACTACAGGGATAGCCCAATGCGAATAGTCAGGTGTGAAAAGCAGGAATATTCTGAAGAAACCAAAACCATCTCACGACCATTGCCTGTCTCAAAGAA